>JACEVL010000121.1:1702500-1715000 GCA_020284085.1 Aporrectodea caliginosa | reverse complement strand
GACGATGCTCAGGGAAGAAGAAGAGGAAGGCAAGCAGATGCAACAGAACACGGATGATGAAGAGAGAAAGACAGCATACAGCTGAACTGCAGCAGGAGAAGATGGAGAAGGAAGAGAAGAGGAGCCTAAGTCAAACTCGCATATGTCTGTCTATCCGATGTCTATGTGGCTCTGACCTGGATAAGAATTTATGCTTGGGCCATATACTTGTATTTAGACGGCGGGTCTAATGGTCTGCGCTTCCCGTGGGAGAGACGACTCAGGTCGATTTTAAGACGATTTTACATCCGTTGTCAGACTACAGGGCTGCAGACAGTCTCCTCACTGACTGCGTGTTTTGTTGCTTCTGGTCGTCGCCCATAAGTCTTAGTTAGAAGATCAGTTTGGCCAATCATAATTGTCTATTGCAAGGCATTCAGTGGTCTAGGTCATGTACTGCTTGTTAGCTCCTTAGTGCGCCTGTACTACGCAATGGTTTCCTGGTTGGCAACTTGAGGAACGAACCATGGTTTTAATGTGTTCGGGCTCGTTTCGCGAAATCACTGCAGAGCCAAAAGCTCTAGTGTAATCCTAGGTGGATTATAGTTGTGGCCCTATGTGTTTCAGTGGAGACCTACGACTCTGGTCAGTCCCTCGGTTGAAGCACTAAGATGGCGCCTTTGCAGTGAGCTGCAGGTGTTGTCAGTCCAGACAAAGTAATCCACCCTTCTTGCCGTTACAATAACCGTTGAGCACAACATTTTAGACGGCATAACAATTAGACGAGTAATTCTTGGAGTCTATCACTTGGTTCCTTTGAATGCTGAGAAATTTAAATGTGCAAGTTATAAGAAATTTAGCTGTTTATTTTAACACTGCCTTGGCTTCTGCTGTCCAGTTACTGACCTGAAACACGTCGAATAGAAGAGTCTGTGTAGGTCAGACCTTGATAACAAACGTACGAACACCAAAACATTCAGAAACACTGGTGCAATAAATAAATCCCAGAACGTATGCTAGGTCACATTAGAAGTCCAACAATTTTTGTTGAGCAAAACCCGCATGTGACCAACTAACTTTTCAAAATGAACACTCCATGTAGACATGCGACCATCTTGGGCAGAGTCAAACAAGCGAAGAATGCTCATCTGTTTACATAGACTCGTGTAACGATGCATCATCATAATTGCTGCAATTTTCATTCTCGCTGTCGGGACTACAGGACAGAACGGAAAATCATCCGCTATACTCCAACAGGTTTCTCTTAGAGAAGCGCTAAATGAATATCCGTCAGATACTTACATAGACTACATCTCCTACGTTATTTTCGTCGTTTTGTGTCGATCTCGTCTTGTTTGTCGTTATCACCCACCACCAGCAACAATAACACATCACCGTAGTCACCATCATCATCAACAGGCTCATAAAAACATCAGTTTCCAAAGTCGGAAACTGATGTTTATGATCCTGATGACGGCCAAACGTCTTTTACGTGTTGTCCGAGGCTTTGTTTTCGTCCTATTTTCAGTCGTGTCTTCGTCGCTTCCTCTGTCCATTCAGCCTTATTTGTTCGCCTGTTTTTCTTCTCTTTGAGCGTCACATAAATTTCTCTGCTTCCTAGTCCGACCATTGTTCCTCCAGACGCGTAGTAGCAATGCATCCAATGAATGCAGTGCAGTGGTCTGTTGCAGCAACATTCGCCTTGCTAAATGGTCCGATTTGTCCGCAGAAAGAGTCGTCTGTTCCTTTCAACTGTTTCTATTCATCCAGCTTCCTTTCTTCTGCCACGCTTTGCTGATATTCCACATGGAATATTCATTTTCGTTTGATGATTCCGTTTCGTTGCGTCTCTTTCTTCTACTTCCGGTTCTCGTCAATAAAGAAAAATGACTTTGATCGGTTCGTTGTTTGTGCTTTGTTATAATCCCTTTCTGAGGGTTCTGACAGTGGGGAAGGGGTTCAGAAATCTTAAAATGGACCAAGTAAGCAGGGTCGTATTGCGCCGGAAATTTTTTACGACTGTTTCAGTCAACAGGCTTTTAGTCGTCGACATTTTTACGACTTTTTAGCTGACGGCTGTTTATTAAGCTCACAACTTCTGATGAGGAATATGACTTTTCAGCACTTTAAGCATATAAGAATGTTTCGTCTTTGTGACTAAATGCCGACGTCATTGACCAGAATCTTATTATTTACATTCTTGAAGATGTTGATACAATAGTCGTCATGTTTCAAACTTACCTCAAATCAATCCGTTGAAAGAGTTCAGACTGCGATACGAAGTTGCCAGCGTTGAAGTCGAATAATGCATTTAATAGGCCTGTTATATAATATTCTGCCAAGTAAATGAGATATTATTGATATTTCAATAGGATATTTAATTATATATATTAGGGCTGCGCGTTAATCGCCGTTAACGCCCGCGATTAACGCGTTAAAAAATTTAGCGATTAATTATTTTAACGCAAAAATAACGCGTTAAAAATCTCTTGATAAAAAAAATAAAAAATAAAAAGTCTAATAAAAAATTTAAGTTCTTATAATCAATATTTCTCAAAATTTAATAATCCGTTATCGATTATCGTCCAATTCTGTTGAGTCACTCAGCACTACTCTCTCCCTCCTGCATGCACACATCCGGTCCTCCGGTGCATGTTCTTTTCATTCGTTTGTTGACATCAAAGACACGCGTTGATTAAAAAAAATTAAGGTTGGTTTGTGTCGAACATTGTGGAGTCAAAGAAAATACGTAAAACAGTTATGAATGAACAATTTAGATTTAAAACTGATAAAGTAGTGGTCGATACTGCAACCGAAGATTTCTATACCACCGGAGTAATTCGTCGTTGTCTTGCCACAATGTCATGCCTTCTTAGTTCTTACATGTGGCTCGAAAAATCGAAGGACGGTGAATTTTCATCTGGTGGTGATGATAAACCGTTGATTTCTCGGGCAAAATCAAAGTCAGATGCACTTTTCGTTACAAAGATGTGCTGGAGAATTACGTGGATTCTTGTCCACTGCAGTGGTGGAAGGAGCGTGCTGGAGCCCACAAAGTCCTAGCTTCTGTAGCAAGGAAATATCTAGCATCTGCGGCCACAAGTGTTCCTTCCGAACGTGTTCTCTGTCTATACGGGACTATTTTCACTAAAAAGCGAGCATCCCAGACTGCTACAGTTAAAGATTGAGACACTTGTTTTAGAATTTTGATTGAATTATTTGAATTCTAGACCCTTAAAAATAACAATAAAAAAGTTAATGAATGTGCGATTAATCGCGTTAATTTTTTTAATCGTGCGATTAATCGCGATTAAAAAAATTAATCGAAATGCAGCCCTAATATATATTACTATGAAAATGTGCATTGCGGCGGCATTTAGATAGAGTAAGAAGTAGTAAGAGATGTGGTGCTATTTAAATAGCGTATGTGGCTTAATGCGGATAAGATATGATATGTAGCGCTAAAGTGAAACTTATTTATAAACGAATAGTCATTACGCCTGGGATATGATTGGCAAGTATAAAATTTATATAGGAATCCGTGTGAAATGAGCGAAGGGCTTCTACTTGTTTCTAGGTCGTCATTTGATATGATGATCAATGATCATGGATGGCGTTGTTGCTTGTAGGCTATGGTCACAGCACACCGAAGACAATCGTCGGCAAGATCTTCTGCATGCTGTACGCGTTGATCGGAATTCCTCTGAACCTCGTCATGTTCCAGAACCTCGGCGAGCGCCTCAACATCCTCGTCACGTTCCTCCTGCGCGCCATCAAGCGCTGCTTCCGCTTCAAGGACTCCGACTCCATCTCCCAGACTCTGCTCATCCTCATCTCAGTCCAGATGTCTTCCGTCGTCGTCGTCGGCGGCGCCTGGGCGTTCAGCCACTACGAGGAGTGGCCCTACCTCGACTCCTTCTACTACTGCGTCATCACCCTGACGACCGTCGGCTTCGGCGACTTCGTGGCCCTGCAGAAGAACCGTGCCCTCCAGAACCGACCGGAGTACGTCGCCTTCAGCATCCTCTTCATCCTCTTCGGGCTGGCCGTCGTCTCGGCCGCCATGAACCTCCTCGTCCTCCGATTCCTGACGATGAATACCGAAGACGAACGAAGGGACGAGCAGCTGGCCGCCCTTCGGCGCTCGACCATCCAGCTGGAGGGCAGCCTGCTGACGATCAACGGGAAGCTGTTCCCTGCGGCGGCCGCTCCTGCCCTCGCCTACCTTGGGCGACAACTGGAGGAGGATCGGTCGACCCTCTTCGACGGCTGCTTCTGCTGCGAACTGCGACTGAGGCGTCGGCGGTCGAAGAAGAAGCACAGGTACTGCGTCACAAGGCCGCCGGCCGACAAGGTCACGCACCTGCTGGAACTGGCGTACAGACGGTCGGACGCACTCGGCGAATGCCTCAAATACTCGGCCGTCAGCGGCGGAGGGGTAGGGGTAGGTGGAGGAGGAGGAGGAAGAGCAGGAGGAGGAGTAGGAGGAGGAGGAAGGGGCCTCGACTGTCTATACTCCAAGCGACCCTCCTTAGTTGCCTCACGGCGCTTCTCCATATGAAACCACCGACGACGACCATTTCTGTAGCTCCTTATCAAAGCCTTGGAAACGTGCACCACGCCTTTGCCTGTCATCTCCAGCAGAAGAAGTGCAGACATATCTCTAATCATGACGGATGCGACATCTGTTGGCTGCTGTAGATTATTACGATTATTCACTGGTGAACTCTTACCATATGTGATGCAGAGAGGCGTCGGTGGAAGAAGCGAATTTTGACCAGACTTTCTCAACCCAGCAAATGCTAACACAACGTAAAGAGCAAACCCCACTGGGTGGCAACAGTAACAGAATTGTCCCTTGCTGACTCTGTACAGCCCAGTTATTATTAGGCCTACATGAATTGTCGTCGACCAGCGAGAGCTTGGCTCATATTGACTCTGGACCTGTAGCAGCAGATTCCGGCCTTTCAGCAACAGATTCCAGTTCGATTGGAACTTATCTTGGCTGACAAGCAACTATTGGCTCACTGTGACTTCATTTTGCTTCAGGGAAACAGATACTCACCTGTATCTATACAAGAGAGGCTTCAATAGACTAAATCTGTCTTTAATAAAACCGATTCTGTGCGAGCATATTACCGTCTTACAATGCACATCCCAGTATCGGAGATGATTCAAGCAAGAAAACTCCGGGTGTTTGGACACATTGCGCGCTACGACAGTGACCAAAACCATGCCAGGGCCCTGCAAACAATGATTTCCGGCCCGCTGTGAATTCGGAAGAGGCTGTTAGACGCTCTTGCCAAACATGGACAAGAACAGTGGAAGTTGACCTGAACCCACTGAACGTTGGGCTGCACTGGACCATGAGACGCTCCCAGAATAGAAACGGTTGGTTGCGTGACGTGTAAACGGCTCCGCTCCAGGGAGGGTTAAGCTCCAGATAACGAATGAGATGATGCATGAGTATAAATCAGAATGGATTACGATCCGTGTAGAGCTCACCTCTGACCTCGAGGTCATTCTGTCTGCTGACCTCAAGGTCAGAGTTCAATGTGAACTAACAGCCGAACTATTTGGCGTCTGCGATAAATATATTTGCTTTCTGCCGCAGTATTTCACAGTCTGTCCTTTTCCATTTCCATTGCAAAAATCTCCAAGCAGTGAAATATTTGTCACAATCACTGCGTTTATTGTTTCCGATGGCCAATCTAGTGCATATTATGTAAATCAATTATTAGAACATTGCTTCCCACTCTGCTACTTAGACTATCGTAATACACGGATACAATATATAGTACACATTAAAAATGCACACATATGTATGCATACAGACATAGTTATACGCATATATACATACACTTACACAGACTACGTAACACTCATACATAAATGCTAAATACATCCCGCCCTTTACATACAGATAGGCATACTTGCACACACTACATATATTCACAAACTTTACATGCATACGTACATACATGCATACAATACATACATCCATGTATGCATACCTACATACTTGCATGCATGTGCAGGTCAATACATCATTATACATGTATTCATATGCATGCATGCTTATGTAATTGCGAGGAAAGTGTTGATTAAATACATAATGGACATAGGCTTATGTACTTATATTTTATTTACGGTCCATATGCAAGCAGCCTAATATCACAATTTCAAAACATCTATAATACTGAAGAGACACTTCATGTATATTTGTATATATGTATACCTGCATGCAAGGATGTATGTATATGTAGATGTGTGTATTTTCGAATTAGGAATAATTTAAGCATTGCCCTAATGCACCAATTATTCTAGAATTGCCAATGCATGCAATATATATATCTGTCGGGGATATTATTTCCTCTGATAGACTACAAGTATATGGAAACAACGACTCTCGTGAATAGATGTTTTCATGGGAGTCCACAGGGGGTAGTAAGGGGAGCATTTGTTCCCCCTGGATTTTGCAATTATAATTGCAAGAATAAGAATCATACTTCAGGCATAAAAAAATTTAATTATCATCTTAGATTTTAACAATGAATGGCTATGATTTTTCACGTTTTATTTTTCAATTCAAACTAGTCGATATAGCCTAACAAATTAAAATATATGAAAGCATTGACATTGTTTGGAGTTTCATTTTCGAAAAAAGTTCAGATGTAACTGAAAACGGGATCTCAGAACGCTGACAACAGGCCCCATAGGTCCATACATGTCAAATGCTTCCAAAAGCAATGGCGGCTGTTGGAATCCGCGTAAGACCCCCCCCCTAATTGCGGGAGCGCCGCGGGTGACGCGATCGGTTGCTTTCGGCACCCTCATTAGTCTCCGTGCCAACAATTGAAAACTTTGCTCTCCAGTCCCCCATACAACAATTCCTGCGGACTCCCATGGATGTTTTGGCTTCACTTTGCTTTATAACTTCTGTTTTCTTTTGTGTTTTGTGTTTTTGGCTGCATTATCCCAGTCAGCCTCGAGCGAAATCTATTATATATAATATACAAAGTGATAACTGTTATCAACTTCGTAACTCGTTATGTCCAACTTGTGTTTCTTCGAGTGTCGCACCGTCGTCTTTGTAATGTGAATATTAGCATGCGGACTTTCTTTTCATCCTGAATGACCTCTTCCCTACAGAAGATAGGTCGACTGATTCTGTCGAATGCTGACGAATGAACTTTAACAAGATTGTTTTAATAAAAATATTCCGTCTTCATTACTATCTTCTTAGCAGCTCAATTAATTCCGACGGTTTTCTAAGCGAAAATTTAATGCAGGCCCTAATTCGTTTTAACGGAAATGGAAAAACGGCGACGTTCGCAGAAAATCACTTCCAATTACCGTCCGTTTCGCACAGAAATAACGGCGAAGATTGTGGCGCATTGCAGAGCGGTTAGGATGGCGAGAAATTCTGACCAGCTGTTGTTAACTGGTCTTATTCTTTCTGTCACTCTCCCGTCGTCTGGCTGTCCTGGTGTGTATCTCCGTTTGTCTTTCTATGTCTTCAGCTGTTTCCGTTTGCTTGTTTGCTTATCTGGAAGCGTTTCACTGAAATCATTGAATAAATCCTTTCAATTGATCAGTCATTTAAAATCCATATATCTCTACTCCTCTGCTCACACAGCCTTTCTGACAGTGTCTCTGTCTCTCTATCTCTGTTTCTCTGTCTCTGTCTCTGTCTCTGTCTGTCTCTCTCTCTCTCTCTCTCTCTCTCTCTCTCTGTGTGTCTCTCTGTGTCTCTCTGTGTCTTTCCCGGCCTCTTCTCTCTGTCACTCGGGATTGCTTCTTTACCAGCTTTCACCACCCTTGTATTCTGTTTCAGTCAATTACTTTTTTAACTGTTGCTATCATTTTGTTATATAGTTGTCTTACGATTCATTCTTCTTTCACCATCATCCGTCGACCATTAGATCTTTCTCTCTTTTGGGTCTCTGTCTCTCTTCTCATCCACTCACTTTCTCATTACAGTTCTCTTCACACCATCACCATTGTTTTATGTAAACATTTATTCCTGTTTTATTTCGCTCTCCTATTCATTCATCTTCTACCCTGTCTACTTCTTTGTTTACTCTTTCCTTCTTAACCGCCTCTCATCTCTGTCGCGTATTCCTTCGCTCAGCTTTCTACTCCTCATCTATCTTCACTTGCTTCCTGAGAGTTCTTATAACTGTCCCCTTTTTTCCTGCTTTTGTCTTTGTCCATTGCCTTTCCTCGCTACTTCCCCTTATTTTTACTCTTCCTCCTTTATTCGTTTCCGCTATGTTTTCATTTTCATGTCTTTTTCTCGATGGCTCATGTTACTTATTATTGTTAGCAGCATATGTCTTCATCTCTGACTCTCTATGCCTCTGTCTCTATCTGTGTATCTATCTCTAGATATCTCTGTGTGTGTGTGTCTATCTCTATCCGTATCTGTGTGCCTCAGTCGTTTTCATGGTGCGCTGAGCATTTAGATCCAAATCGCTCCAGTTTGACTTTTTTTGACTTTTTAGGACTCGACTCTCCTCGTTGCGTTTCATCTCGATCAGAGACCCCTGCATACAATTAGAGGCTCTGTGATCTAGATCGACCCCTTTATCTTATCAAATAATTGTTAGTGGTCATGACCTCCACATCTGTCCTGCAACAGAAACAATCGTTGATCACAATGTATATAAATCCGGAAGTAATTCGTTCAGGCTTTGTCTAATTTCCCAATCTATGTTATTCGTTTTCAATCAATGTATCTTTTCGCCTGGTTGTCTCTATCTGTCTGTCTGTCTGTCTATCTGTCTGTCTGTCTGTCTGTCTGTCTCTTTGTGTCAAACTCTCTGCCTACCTCTCTGTGGTTGCCTCAGGTTGAATGGTGCTTTGAAAACTGAAAGGAACGCGAAGTAATTTGAGTTCTTATGGTGTCATTGACCCAGAGACAGAGCAGAAAAATCCCTCAAAGGGAAACGAAAAAAAACAACGAGAAAAGAAGACGACAGAGTCGATCAAGAATTTCGTGTAAAACTCTCGTCTAAGTCCAATCGCTGGGCTATGAGTCCTTTTGGGGTTGAATCCTGGTTGAATCGTTTTAAGCAAGAATAAGGACGTCCGTGACAAAGGAAGGGGAGACCGACATTAAAAACACAACAAAGTAGATTCACTGACTGACTGATTGGCTGGCTGGCTGGCTAACTGAATTGACTGAATTGACTGAATTGACTGAATTGACTGAATTGACTGAATTGACTGAATTGACTGAATTGACTGAATTGACTGAATGGCCGTCTGAAATGAAATGACTGAATTCATGGACTCACTGACTGACCAACTGACTAAATTCATTGACTGACTGACTGACTGACTGACCAACTGACTAAATTCATTGACTGACTGACTGACTGACTGACTGACTGACTCACTCACTCACTCACTCACTCACTCAGTGACTCACTGACTCACTGACTCACTGACTCACTGACTCACTGACTCACTGACTGACTGTGACTGAGTGTGATTGACTTTGACCGACTGAGATATCCGTCTGTCCATCCGTCTGCCTGTCGGTCTCCTGGTCAGTCAGCCACTAACTCCCTTTTCTATCCATCCGTCTCTCTGCTCATCTGTTCGTCCGTCTGTCCATCAGGCTGTCTGTCTTTCTGTCTGTCAGTCTCGTTTTATCTGACTAATCAGAAGGTAGGTCGTACTGGACATACGTTGGTGATTCTATTCACAGCTCGTCCGATGGATTTGCTGCCTGACTGATCAACGCATTCGGCCAATAGCAGATCACCGGACGATGTCTGCGGCCATATGTGGCCGTCTCCGGCTGAATCTGAGATGGTTCATTTGATTTTATCATCGTCCTTGGCCAAAGTCATTTTGTCTGAGGTGATATAAGCCACAGTTTCTGCTAACTGCATTCACTGCGTCCCTTATACAGACTCACTCATTGGGTTTCTCCCTCCGAGGTCCGCCAGTGCCTCTCGACTGCTGTTCCTTAATCAGTCTGACGGGATCTCTGCAAGGATGTCTCTTTACGTCTGGGTATACTTGTAAGTTAGCGTCTGCCAGGACTTCAGTTTCTCCAGCCGTCTGTCTATATGCCACTGTTATCGAAGATGGTTTGTTGCTGTTTAACGCCATTGTGTTTTAACAAAGATGATTAGCGTCGCCCTCCTCCTTTGTCCAGGCTTGGAACTGGCACTACCACAGGTAGGGTAGTGAAGGAGTTCTGACATCGAAGACAGTAAGCATAGAAATTTATAGTAGAAATTCTCGAATTACACCAATGAGCGCAACTGGAGATTACTGGTTCTCTTAAAACCAGGGCCTACAATTGTGTGTTTTCGGACACATTGTGGCAGTTAACTTGTCTGGAGTGTGCAATGTACGCGTACTACTTGTGTAGTATTAATTTTTGAAAGATTAGCGTAAGTCAACTGCACATGATTTTATTCTAATATTCTAAATTGTACTTACTAATTCAAGTACAGTTTGAGAAAGAGTAGGCAGTTGATATGTCTGAGTATTTTAGGCACTGCTTAAAACTTATCGATAGGAATAGAATGAATAAACAGGTCTCATACCTGTACGGAGAAAACTGCTCTGTACCTGTAATTAACTCATGCAATTTATTTATATTTTGCGTTGACCGTTGCCTGTACTTTTCTGAAAGAGTCTTTTCTGGTTCTCCTAACTTGATGGCTCTAGCGATGGTGTGCAGACCCGCCGAGAGGGCGGCAGAGGGCAAATGCCCAGGGCCCGCCGAATTTTAGAGGCACGGGCTGGGTCCGTAATCAACTTATAAAAAAATTATAATCAGTTATGATTTACCTTTTGAAATATAATATTACTGACACTCAATCACAATAGCTGTATATATAAAAATAATATCGTTCGGTCGTACCCGCAGTTTTATTATTTCAATTTTTTATAAAATTTTCTTTTAAAGTCTAAACATAGTTTAGGGTCGTGACTACTCTGCCTAGGGGACCCTGAATTTCTGTAATCAGCCCTGATGGTGTGTGGCTTATCCGTTTTCTCGGCGATCGATGCGCATCTTATAAGGACTGTAATACATATCTCGGTCGTTTCAATGTCCAGATCGTATCGAGTTTTATTCCTTCTAATATGAATACATAGATCACAGTGTTTGCAGTGGTCAGCTTTGCAGACTGTGTCCATATTTCTTGGATTGTATTTGTCTGAGCAAACAGCTTTTGTCGGCCTGGTCTCTTACTGTGGGCTCACATTGGACACTTCGCACCTAAACAACGTGGTCCGTTGATAGCACAAAAATGTCTCACTGTAGATAATGCATACTCAGCTCTGACTTTGTCAAGCGTTGAACTAGTAACGATGAACAATTTCCTTGATATAGTGTGCAGCAAAAGATAAACTATAAACTATAAAACGTGTGGCTAGGTGGCCGATTGGTTAGAGCGCTCGGTCTGAAAGGCGGAGAGTATGGTTCGAGCCTTGCCTGAGGCAGTTACTGCGTAGGGACTTTGAGCAACTCCTTCCTTCACTCACAGTTGCTCAGCGCCATCGATGTTCCTTCCGTCTTATGGTCATATCCAATCCTGAATTTGGAAGGACGGCAACATCAAATACAGTTGTATTGTATATGGTATGAACATCATTTTGAACACGTGACCATTGTTAACGCGATGCAATTTGGGGGGAAGTAGAGGTGGAACTTCTTCTCTCTACTGCTATAGAGTAGCGCTTTAGAAATTCGGAGTTGACGATTACGTTTTAAGGCCTTCGAAGAATAAAACTGTATAGTAAGAAGCTAGAGCCATCAAGTTAGGAGGATGGGTCACTGCTTAGAATTTCTGAGAATCTTTGTCGCCTTACGGAGATTGGAAGGTGCCTTATTCCAGCGGATCTTCGCTTCTTGCATTGGACCGTCCCTCTGGAACCGATTTTCACTGCACTTATGTATTTTAAATAACCGACTCAGCACGCGGCTATATGGTTTTCTGTAGACTCTTAAAGACGCACTTTTTCAGTTGTTTGATGGCCACCTGTTGAGCGCTTCTGAGACACTCTTAAGTGGCGCTTTATAAATGTCTTATTACATTACAAAGTTTTCAGCCTAAGTTTTCAGATCAGTTAGTCTTGGCAAATTGGTCTGTTTAGACCAGCATTCTAGAAACGAATGCAGCGCTTCTGAGAGAGCCAGCGTGTGTTGTTATAGTTGCTTCATAACAAAGATGATTAGCGTCACCCTCCTCCTTTCTCCAGGCTTGGACTAGCACTGGCAGAGTACGAGCAGTGGCGGAGTCTGTCTTCTTAAGCACGTTCTCACATTTACATGGACTACATAGATACAGCAACTGATGTGTGTGTGCACCAATCTGCGACTAGTTTTCTGCCTGACTTAGTGGCTTATATATGTTTATTTACTGGCTGAGTGGCTGGCTGGCTGGTCTGCAACCACCATGCCTTTGGCGTCGTCGTCATCGTCTACATGTCTACGACACCAGACGGTGGAGAGGCAGGGATAGGGAGGGAGATACATGGAGAGTCAG
>JACEVL010000121.1:1687500-1695000 GCA_020284085.1 Aporrectodea caliginosa | reverse complement strand
TATACAACGGGATGAGCATTCATCTAGACCAGCGGTTTTCAAGCTTTATTTTTATTGTATCACCAGCTAAAAAATCGAATGTTGACGTAGGCCTACCACCAGCCAACGTTTAGTTAAACTTTTTTATTTTAGTTGAAAAATAGTTATAGTTTAACTAACAAAATTAGTTAATGCCCATCACTGCTAGTGTTACGCGTACACCGTTGGAAAACCGCAGATGGTCTACACTAGAGCAGATGAACGCGCACACAATGGTGGTGAAGACTGCGAAGACTGTCACGACAGATGACGTTGTAAGAAAGATTCACTCCCGGCATGCACAACAAATCTTCAACCGCAAACAAACGAGCAGCATCCGACGCGAGTATTTTCAATTTCTGCGCACCTTCCATGAGTCTCAGTGTCATTGTCTCCTTGACACCTTTGTTACTCTGTCCGGCTGTATAGGGTACATGCAAGGCGATCGCTCACTGTGCCTCGCTTTAGAAAACGCTACTCCTCAATTAGCGCATTTGTATGGCGACAACGGTGGCTTTTGTGACAGTATCTCCAGTGAAAACAAAGAGGGACAGAGGGACAGACAGAGCGACATGGAGAGATATACAGAAAGACGCACAGAGAGAGAGACGTACATAGACACAGAGAGAAATGCACATAGGCAGATAGAGACAGACAGACAGACAGACAGAGACTTGCAGAAACGGACATACACGTAGATACACACATAGACACGCACAGAGACAGAGAGAGACAGAGAGATAGACACAGAGAGATCGACACAGAGACAGTCACACACACAGAGATTTCAAAAGTCTCTGCTCATCACACTGTGAAACCTTAGACGAAATGCGCGAAATGCGATATCATTTAGGTTCCCTATTAACTTGACTCGACATTTGCTTCGCAAGTCCGTGGATTTTACGGAGACTTTGGTAGGACTATACATTTCTACAATGCAGTTACAAATTGTGCCTATATAGACCTATCTACGTTTGCATATATGGAAACTACTTAGACACCTCTTCCGTCGCAGATTATAGTATCGGCTGTTAGACAACAGAGTAGGCTGAATATACTTATATAATGATACTTTTCATGTTGTTGTACATATAATTTTGGTAGAGATAGACCATTATGCTCTGTTGAGTCGCGACGAAGCAGTATTGTCTGAGTCTCCTACCATCATCGACTAGATCGAGTTCTACGCTCGGCTGCTCGGCTTATTGGACGGCTTCCTAAGTACTCTCCTGTCTCTGCATACATGCGTGATGTGTTGCATTGGCTGCCTGTGTCTCAGCGTATCTCATATAGCATTGCTGCTCTTGTTTCTCGTTGTGTTCTTGGCTGCGCTCCATCTTACTTGCGTGATCTTTGCCGCCCAGTGTCTGTTGTTCCAGCGCGTCGGGTGCTTCACTCTGCGACGAGGGGTGAGTTCCTTGTTCCACGGACTCGCTTGGCTATTAGGCAGCGCCGTGCTTTCTCGGTTGTTGGCCCTTCCATTTGGAATGACCTACCACTTAAGCTCCGTTTTTTACTTGTAAGCCATCTGACAGGGTTCTACAAGTCCCTCAAGTCTTTTTTCTTTAGTCGTGGCTGGGCCGGGAGCGCTCCTGAGTAGTTTCTTGAAGGGGCGCTATATAAATGCTCTGAATGAATGAATGAATGAATGAATGAATGAATCAGTTACGTCATCTGATGCATTGACGCTGGCCACCTGGTGAATAACGCAATAAGCCGTTATGCTGTCATCTAGTCATCCTAGTGAATAAAAATATTTTATATCGCCATCTAGTGAATGATAATGTATCATGTGAGTCTTTTGGATGTTAGCTTCAGTTGCAGTTAATTGACGAATAAGCTACCTCAATTATTTAGCTCTCTGTGCTTATATCTATCCCATTGTTCAGTTCTTGGAAGTGCTTTAGCTCTTTGCAGATGTTATTTCCACCGTCGCACCATGCTGTCTCCTGAGGCTGATCTCCCAGATTCTGGAATTACATGGAACTCTGCCGAGCACATTGAGATGCAGTATTTTCATTACACCACACGCTGTGTTGCTTGTCTGTATCTCGAACACAACAAGTGGATTGTCTTGCCTTTATCGATCTGTCGGTACATAATATCTTGTTGCAACCGAATCGTATAGCAAATAGGTTGCAGGCATACACTGAACGGTGTTCTGCAAAGTAGTGGAAAATGGAAATGTAGTTTTGTGCACTAACATAATGCTCAAAACATGCACGAATTTTATCCTATAAGTTCGAGTGTATGGGCCAAACCCCCGATGGATTGCCCACACAAACTCCCGTAGGCATGGACGTATACACGGATCCAATTTTGACACGTATGTATACAGTATGCTACGTCCTTTAAGAACGTCATTCCGTGTACGCCCAATACTCGTGTGTTATTGTGTAAATATCGCAGAATGAAGAAGGTTCACTGTAGCGCACTTGACACTTGACAGCCTATACGCATGCATTTATTGTCAGCTATCAACAGGAAAGTCATGCGCTCTTGTCCAAAGCAGTAAAACACATTTATCTCTTTAATCGCAATTAGTAACTTCTATCGCGCTGTTATCTTATACAGGATCAATTTATTGAAAAAAATGAGCAGGGTCGAGGCCATTCGGTCATTCGAGTACCGTATAGTTACAGTTACATTCACATTTAATGCAAACTTGCAAAGGCATCAACCGGTTGTGCACCAAAAGTCAAAAGAGATTAATCAGGTCGATATACATAACTTCAGTTCGCTAGGTGCAATTTGAAAAGATATGCATGAAGTTCACAACGAAAGGGCCATACCGGTAAGCAAAGTTACAGAACAAACAAATGGAGGGAAGAGTTCCAAAATCTAGACAAAGCAACAGAAAAGCTCGTTAACCAATAACTGTTCTGGTTTGGATGTAACCGGAGATGAATAAGTCTGGCGAATAAGAACTGAATTTAAGTATTGTGGTTGCAATGGTCAGGTTTCAATGTTTCAGAAAGTTTGTGCTCCAATTTGAAACAAATCCTTTGCTGAACCGGAAACCAATGCAATTATTTAAGCACATGGACAATAATTGTGTTCAAATTTTCACGTATCGGTCATAGCTCAACCCAAAGAGTTCTAAACTCTTTGGAGTCTCAGCAAATGTTTCACCTAATACCAACAAGAAACGAATTGTAGTAAGACAGGAGACCAAAGCTTTCTCCAAGGGTATCCTTGAGTAGCATTAGTTTAAGTTTAACGACACTTTGTGATAACAAAGATCATTAGCGTCGCCCTCCTCCCTTATCCAGTCTTGGGACTGGCACTGCCAGAGTACGAGCAGTGGTGGATTTATAAGGTATCTTTGAAGACAACGCGCCTAATACGATCTCTGATCGTTGGTAGCAGTTTATTTGTTAGCGCTTGCATAACAGCAGTGTAGGTTGTTGACAGACACTAAAAAAATAGTGCATCATTTGGCTCGTCTTTATTAAAGCTATAATATTATTATAGCTTTAATAAAGACGAGCCAAATGATGCAATGATTGCATCCTGTTCTCTGCAGCTGCAGCGCCCGAGGTTTTATGCTCGCTTTGTGTATTTAATATCTGCAGCTGGAAGATCGTTGACAGACCCTATAGCTTCGTATTTCCGTAAGATCGTATTTTCCTGCATGACGCCATCGCCTTTGATGTTTTGATTACAAAGACTAGAGCATTGCATATGATTGAATAAAACACAGTGGTCGAGACGGTCCGTGAAATTGGTCTTTGTTGAGTAATGTTATGGCATTCTATGTTCGAAAGCAGTTGTATGTTAAACTATACAAACTTGACATAAAGTATAATTATTCATAGTATTATTATTCACACTTCATAGTATAATTATGACCTGACACTTTATTAATTAATTAAGTCTATTTCTGTGACGCCGATCTATATGCCAAATGCCCAAAATCATCGACTGAAGACCAACCTACATAAGCGCCTCTGAATAGCTAGCACTGTAAGAGGCGCTTTACAAATTCTCAGATACGATACGATACGATATCACGTGATAACAGTTTGATGAACCAAACTTTGAATAAGTAGGCCTACTTATAATTATGAGAATTTATGACTGGTTTGTGTCGGCTTTTGTATGCATAACGCTATAGTCGGAAAAATACCGAAAAGTAATAGCTGATTCGGTTTATTAATGCGGACAGGCCATGGAGGCAATTAAAGCGATGAGTGATCTTACTTTCTTACGCTTCGCTAATCATAATATGGTGCCTGTGGTGATCCTTTAGTCAGTCATATGTCATCGCCGTATAAGTTGTGAAATGAAAAAGCACTATGCATCACGCCACCGATCGACCGCGCCTGTTGCTAATCAGTAAGGACAACATTTGCCGTTAGGCGGCGCCAGTCGACAGAGGGAAAGCATAAGCGTAAACTATTAATAGTATTTGTTATGCGTAGACACAAATACTCCAAGGCATATTCTTCCGATCTAGGATCTCTTCTCTTCACGGTCGTTTGACTTACTCTCAACACGTCCACAGTCCTGCCATTAATCGTCGTCATTGTACGCCATTTATAATTTTATCGCAGACGGAAATTGTTTCCATATCCAGAGCTGGTTGAGGTCATCTCAAGGTTGAATAGCTTAACGGCGTCACAGCGTCACCTAGCGTCCATCTGCGCTATTCATAGTCACAGTGCAGCTGCCCGTCTCCATGCAGCGTGGACAGCAGCGCATCCAGAGCACAGCGCCAGAGCCATCATCGACATCACGGGCAGCAACTGCAGCAGCAGCAGCAGCAGCTGAACCCAGGAGGATTACGGCGTCAGGCGCCGGCATCACCACATCCTTTGAAATTCATTATCCTATCATCTGTCAGTGTGATAGGGCTTTTCATATCGCGTGATCTTCTCTGATGGACGGAGAGGAGTGGCAGGGCGTCAGCAGCAGTAGCAGCAGGTGTCCGTGATAGTAAATCAGGTAAGGCTAAATTCTAATAAATACCTACTCTTGTTGATTGGCTTCGGGGTCGTCCATAAAGTACGTCACGCTATTTTTGCCCATTTTTACCCCCTCCCCCTGTCACAAACTGTCACAAAACTCGGACCCCCCCTAAAATACGTCACACTTTCGAACATAGAAATAATAATACTTCCGAAAGCAAGGCTAATACACAAACAAGGCTTCGCAACAGCATTATTACTAGCGCTCCTAGCGAGAGGAATCGTGAAAACACATTCAGGAGATATGCATTTCATGCTATTTTGACATAAAACTAATTAAAATGTTTCAGAAAATTTTTGAAAATTATTTTTAAAGCTATGAAATTCTACTAAAAAAATAAAAATAAATTATAAATAAAATATAAAAAAAATAAATGTGTGACGTCACACATGGCCTGACCCCCTCCCCCTGTCACAAACTGTCACACTTTCTTAAACCCCCTTCCCCCTTGGAGCGTGACGTACTTTATGGACGGCCCCTTCCGAGAGCAGCGTTTCATGAATCATGATGCACAGCTTCAATTTCATGCAATCGGTTCTAATACTCGAAAGTCTTGTCGACCAATCGTAGACATAACTTCGAACTTTTTAGACGACTGCACAGACAGCAAGGAAGCATTACTAAAATTTTATTATTCTTATGTGCTATAGCTGAACAGCTTAAATGTGAAGTCACGTGAGCAGAGTCTAGACTTTCATGTAATGCAATGCGACTTCATTTTGATGTAACATAAGGTAACCGGATATTTATATAACGACTCTTGAAAGTGCTGAGTATTCCATATAGAATTGCCAACATAAAACTTACATGTAGAATTCCACTGCATGTCTTTCAGAACATGCTGTGTCGTATACATGCACGTTGTTGCACTTTTGGCCCGCGGAATGAGGTCAGCATCATATGCAACTGCATTGCATGGTGATAACGGTGTTACCAGGAATTGCCTTTGACAATAATTGGTTATCAATATTCTGTTTCTACTTCAAGCAACGCAGCAGACTAATTGAATTTCATACACTTCGTCGTTACAGATTTTGCGCAGAACGTAATTTTCTGGCGAGACTTTCGCCGACCTATGTAGACGTTAGTGACTAAGTCACTGTGTTCCTCCGCTCTGCCATCTCTAATGTAGACCTAATGTAAATCTTCGAAATTTGTCAGCGTCACACAGAAGCCACATCAGGGAGACCAGCTAGGCTAACACCGGCACTCACCGGCATTCAAGCCTATGCATGTAGTTTGAGACTGGGCTGTGACATCGTATACTACGTGTAGGCCTATTATTATTTAGATCCATGTGATACGCCATATAGATACCCGAAATTTCCGAGCTACATGTACGAATGCTAATGTGGTCTAAGTAAGAAATAAAAATTTGATCCCGTGAGGCGGATTTGAACCACCGACCTAAGGATCCCCAGCACATCCACTACAGTCCTCCGCTCTACCAACTGAGCTATCACGGGTAACCGTTGGTGATGCTTATTCCCGCTCTACTGGATGTTATTATATTCTTAGTTATCATCAGAGGCTCAATGACCATTACTTTTAGTTTACTTTTATGCGTAAACTTACAAGACCTGAGTGGTAGGTCAACTTTTCTTTCAAAAGGACAAGGAAGTGCTTACTATAAGCTGTTTAACTTATAGTAAACAAATATTGGAGGTGCTTAAATTATATAAGATGGAATCTTCAACATTTCGAAAACGAATAAAACATTGCAGAGTCTTTGATTGAATTCTTATTGGATTCGACGTTTTTGTCGATGAACTAACATCATTTAACGACTATTCTGCAGAGTAGGCTATACACTGTATACAGCACACTTCTAGGACAAAGAAGTGTCTACTGTTAGCAGCTTAGGATAAACATATGGTGGAAGATGTAGCTCGATTACTGTGTGGTGCAATGGCCGTGATCGTATAGTGGTTAGTACTTCTCGTTGTGGCCGAGACAACCCAGGTTCGAATCCTGGTCACGGCAATTCGCTGTGGTTCAATGTCATGGCATACCACCGTTCATTTTATGAAATTCAAATTCCCCTAAGCGATTTAAAACCTTTAGTGGCGAAAACTGGCGTTTCAACTTCTAGTATTTTACATTGATAGAGATATCAATCGGTAATCCTTGTGTTCTGTCGCACCTTGGTAGCGTGGACCATGCCTAATGATACCTTTAATAAGTATTCACAAAGGTCTGTACATATAGGCTACAGTCTGGGCATTGAAAGCGAACTCATGAAGCCAATCATCGTCAATATGACGGTGTCGTTAAATAAACGTATAAATTCATCATCAAAGTGAACTAATCTGGACATGTATCTGAACTTAGTCTGAAGTTTAGTATCAATATGGTCTGCTACAAACCGAATGCTTTTCCCACTTATGACATCATCGACTGCTGTTTTCGTAGTCTCAGACCTTGCTTATCCGTCTTCTTTTCCAATCTCGACCTATCCTGATGATATTCTGTTTCACAAAATATGCAATAAAACGGTTGAAAGTTTAATTT
>JACEVL010000121.1:1542500-1682500 GCA_020284085.1 Aporrectodea caliginosa | reverse complement strand
ATTGGCGAAGTACTTTTACATATCACAATGGCCCTTAGACTAAAGAAGCAAAGGCGCTTTCGAATCTGTTTAACAATATAACGACGAGAGTGTACTAAAACCACTAAGAAACCAATACAGCTCCTCGGAAAATTGTTAAATTAGGGTTCTTATTGTACCATCACTGTTGCAACTGTTAGAACCAGCTATACAAGAAGTAGTAATTATTTTAGTTGCAAATATCAGTTTCCAATGCTTTCCATAATGCCGCCTTGTAACTTTGATGACTACTTTTTCCTGGTGACTGCAGTACATGGTTATCATATCAGTGCAAGACTACTCTAGAAACTGAAATTGGGACTTCGTGGTTTAGCACTTTATCGACGAGCTGCATTGGTTCCCCAGTCGCTTTTAGTACACTCTCGTCGTTAAAAATGTGAATATGTTTTCTTAATTTGGCGTGAACTCTGTTGCTTTCCCTTTATGGCTTAATTATGGCTTCTCAATGACTCACTTGGGCCACCTGTGAGAAGGACCTCATGTCTATAACAACACTGTTCCGAACATATTGTGTGTAAATATTTCGTACACGGTTGGTCTATAATTCAAGAATGTCTCGTTTGACGTTCTAGCATACGTGTCTTTGTCGTATATTTCTATTCAGGGCGTCACTTACCCATCCATGCACGCGATGCTGTCCAAGTGGGCGCCACCCTTAGAAAGAAGCAAAATGGTGACTTCAGTTTATGCGGGTAAGAAACAATGGGATGCATGCTTTGATCAAAAGCTAGGAAAATAATAATCAATTAGCCGTTTTGTAAACTAAAGTAGGGACTAACTGGAGTTTTTTTTAGTTTAGATAGAGAATTATACAGTGTAATCGCAACAGAACGTTCGTGTAGAGATGGAAGAATCAGAAATGCTCTAAGGTTGCAGTAAAGAGCGGCCATTAGGATTAGGCCTATCTAAAAAATACAAGTAACCAAAATGGAGGATATTATATTCTATCTTGTAGAACCTGCAATAATTATTGAAAACATATACTTAATACATAATTAATACATAATCACTAATATAATCTGTTTTGTTTTGATTTTGTTTGTTTGTTTTAAATCTTGTACTGCAATATTTTTTTATTTAGTTGTTTTGGCTATGATTTAGCCCTAACATTGTTATTTAAGTTGAATTTTCTATAACTATATGATCATAAAAATCGTCTTGCCATCAGTAAATGTAATATGGAAAAGGGGCAGCCCTGCAATAGCGGATTATTTTATCCTTTAGGGCTGTCCTGTTGACGGCATCAGCAGATTAACATTTTTTTAAAACGACTGATTGTTAATTAATTGTGCTGTTGTTGATTCAATAAACGGTTGATATATATATAATACATAAATGCATATACTTGAATTATACTAATGCATACATCATAGTTGTATACAAACATACACACAGACATAAATACATACATACATACATACATATATACATACATACACACATAAATGCATTTAAAGCATTCAATGGAGCAAGTGAACAAATGAATAATGAATGGTCTCTAATTTTATAATAACGTATGTATACAGGGGCTCAGATTGGAACAGTAATTGCGATGCCAATATCCGGACTTTTGTCTGATTTTTCGTGGGATTCCGTTTTCTATGTCTTTGGTAAGTTAAAAAATACTACTTGCGAACATATTGAACACAGACTTAAGATAGCTTTCCTAGATTTACGATACTCAATTATTATTTCAACCATTTAAACAATGTATTGGGCTACGGTACTACATGTGAATGTCGCCATATTCTTCGTTTTCATTGTGCTTCATTATCGCAAGCTAAATTCTGAAACCATTTCTATGTTTCGTCTATAAAAATTAAATGCGTCTCAGATGCCTTCTAATTTTGTCTCCAGTCTGAAAGTAAATAAGTAATAAAAAATGCATTTGTTAACACGTACATTAGACCTATCGATCACTGGAGAATAGTTTGCGAAATCGTAGAATGACACCGATATTCTACACACGATTCATTCCTCACCATATAACTTAAACAGTTTTGTTCATTGAATGAGGCAGATCTAAGCGATACATATCATTTCATTTATTTCTTGTGATTAAAATGAAGGAGCTCTCGGGGTCGTTTGGTCCGTAATGTGGACATTCTTAGCATTCGACACTCCGGCCCATCATCCAAGGATAGAACCAGCTGAAAGACAGTACATCGAAGATTCACAGGGACTTACTGGAACCAAACAGGTTCGACTATTCAGTTTGTCCATCGCAGTCATGCTTTGGTGTCTGCATCTAAGACTTTGTATGTATGTACGGACGTACGTATACATACAAAGTGTATGTATGTATGTATGTATGTATGTATGTATGTATGTATGTATGTATGTACGTACGTACGTACGCATGTGTGTATGTCTGTACGTACGTACGCACGTATATCTGTATGTATGTATGTATGCATGCATGCATATATGCATGTGCTCTAGCAGTTCTATAGCGCATTTTAAGAACCTCACAAAGACAAAACCGTCTTTGGCTCGATTACTGGGAGATCTTCGTGCTCTCATGCTTCCTTCCTTCTATGAGTTTATTTCTGTTGATCAATTTCATCGATCAATTCTTTTCACTATAAATTGTCTATCCTCCTTCTTCCATGCTTTCAGGTTATAATTATATCTTCCTATGTAGGCTAACTACACATGAGACCTGGAAACGACCGTATACCACTAAGGCCAGTGTAAATTTATAATTTCCTTGGTTGCATATTTGTTTATAGGCGGTGTTTGTTGATGGATTGTTTGTGTAAGAACAGGGACCATTGAGAATTCCTTGGCTGTCGATGGCTACCTCTATGCCGGTCTATGCCACAGCCGTCGCTCACTTCTGCAACAACTGGGGCTACTACACGTTGCTGACATGTCTCCCGGCTTATCTCAAATACATCCTCAAGTTCGACATCAAAAGCGTAGGCAAAACACGCTACTAACGCCACCATTGTACACAGGCATTGTAGTCATCATCACCACCACCACCATCATACCATCATCACCTCAATGGTTACTGTGCTGGCCTCTTTATTTATCTCCTTATCCTTCTGTTCTTTATTCCTTCTCCTCTTCCTCGTCGTCGTCCTCCTCCTACGCGATGATATTGTTCACTTTAGAATCACAAACAGCGATAAACATCACATATTCAAATTGAATACCGTACAGAAATCACACGTGAACGGGACTATATATAGTTTACCCTAGGACCAGACAAGACAGATTATAATAGAGGAGTTCGTCACATCAACTTGCGCTTAAGGAACGAGATAAACATAATTAGACTTCTCATACGGTCAAAGGTTTTTTATGGCGGAAGGGTACAAACACGTTCATGTACTTCTCCACTAACATATAGCATAATCCAAATGCACACGCTTTTTCTTAGCGACTTATGGCATCAACCTGTACAGTTTTCAATATGGCGCCTGTAGGTATTGACTTTCTGGTGGCCTCTGAAATGGCTGTGACTCTCCTATACAATAGGAATTCTATACAGAGGAGCTATACAAATGTTCCAAATACTTTCTACTAGATGGTTTCATCAGTAAATAAAAACTAACTGGATTCAGCGGTTATATATTGTATGTTGTTTAGAACGGCGCTTTGTCTGGTCTGCCATATCTGGTCATGTGGCTGATGATGATCGTAAGCGGAGTTCTGGCCGACGTCATCAGAACAAAGCGACTCCTATCGACAACCAACGTTAGAAAGCTATTCAATGCCATCGGTAGGAGTCATATATCAAAACTAAACGCACATACCTCTATACAAATGCCTCTAATATTGGTAGGAATTCTTCCAAACTGCCACATAATCCGCTTTGCGAAGGCTTCTTCAGTCTACAAGAGTGCTATATCAAAACTATACGCAAACAGATCCGGTCCTCTTTGCAAATGCTTCTTGAGCGTAGAACTCCTAATCCTGTTGCGTCAGGTTAAATAAATGAACGATAATTATAATACTCACCTTACCTTACCTTGTATTACTTTACCGTGTCTGGGTTGTCTTACCTTATCTTTAGGCATAAAGACGGACATTAGAACGCTGTAAGTTCTTGCCGCATACCATTTTACGCAAAACCTTCCATGAACGCACGAAAGTATCAACTATTGCCTACATAAATCTGTTGGTCAGTCAGTCAGTCAGTCAGTCAGTCAGTCAGTCAGTCAGTCAGTCAGTCAGTCAGTCAGTCAGTCAGTCTGTCAGTCAGTCAGTCAGTCAGTCAGTCAGTAATTAGTCAGTCGGTTTATTGATTCCATCGACAAATCAACCAGTCAGTGATTCAAACATTTAGACGGCAAATGAGTCGATCTCTTGAAATGCTTGGTTCCAAAAAGTATGTCAAATCAATTTCAGCTGCATCTCATTAAGTTCCTTCGGTTGAACGCGTGCCTTGAGTGCGCATAGCACCGGAAGAGTCGGCGAGATGCAATATGTGCAATACATTATAGTGCTATTCTTAAGAAGGTCCATTTCCCGTCAGCTGATGTTGCCATCGGAAGTTAATCTAGGGCTCGCAATGATCTATCGATCTGTGTACGAGAGGCTGCATAATATCTCGGTCGTCGCCAGCGCATACTCCACTCGTGGTTATGGTAATTGAAATCCAATATTTCCTCTGTTTTCTGTCGTCTAGGTTTCCTGGGACCTGCTGTGTGTCTCGTGGCCACTGGGTTCACAGAGTGCAATGCAGCGGCTGCCGTCAGTCTGATCGTCATTGGCGTCGGGCTGTCTGGTCTCTCGATGGCCGGATGGGGTGTCAATCACCTCGACCTAGCACCAGCCTACGCAGGTTGACTAACAGTTGCATAGCAGAGTCTTAATCATCATTGGCATAGTAATAACAACTTAACTGAGTAATAATGATGCAAATTAAGGCCTGCTACAAAAACCTAGCTCGTCGATATTTGCATGTATTAAACTACCAAGGGGGCCGATATGTGGCAGCAAGGGGCCGAAATGGGACCGCGAGCGTCTAAAAAAACCTCTGTTGCTCAAATGCCCATCTCACTACCTTCTCGTGGTACCACTGTTGGGAACAAAGTGCGTGGTGGACGACCGAGTCCTCGCCGGGATATGCGAGAACCCAGAGGAGAAAATCCTGAAGGACGGATGATGGAACTCGTCAACGCAAGAGAGAGATGGTGTCTCGTGAAAAACACCGACAGGAAGGACTTGGGAGTTAGGAGACCACCTCTCTATACATCCCGAGGATACGAAAGGAGAAGCCACTTAAAACATTGGCGACATCGGACATTTGAACCTGCCTAAGAGGCAGAGAACCAAAAGAAGAAGAAAGTACCAACGTAACGAGGCTACTAAACGTCACGAGAGACATATGTTACTGATATGCTAAGAAACTGTCCAACTAACGACAGTAAATGCAGCAATGCATAGAGTGCTCATAGGTATTGATTGTCTAAAATGAAATGGCAGCAGTTGTGTCTTATACAATACGATTTCTTTTAGAAAAGATCTATATTAGGGTTCTTTCGCGCGCTTGTATACAATAGCCTATTGTAACTTAACTGTAAGATTACGATTTACGACCGTATAGTGTTTGATTCCTACAGGAACCTTGATGGGAATAACGAATATGATAGCAACGATTCCTGGGTTTCTCGGACCATCTGTCGTCGGTGCTTTTACCTATAAGAATGTTAGTCAGTCTTCTTCTTCTTCCGTTCTTCATAGGCCAATATGTTGTAGGGTATATATAATTATACATTGTTTGTTATCGGGTTATGCATGCATATCTTTGAGATGCACAGATCTTTTGCTATTCCCATTCAGGCTCAATTAGTCTAATCTAAAAGAATTCCCTTATATGCACCCCGGTTTGGAATTCGCGATTTCTGTTCCAGATGATCTAGAAAGCCTGTAAAATCAACTTTATCTCGATAAGGCCTTTTCTATAGGCTGCGTATTATAAACTAACTTTATCGGCGTTGCGATTCTGCAAATAGATATATTGTGCAAAGAGAGTTACATGAATGTTCTGTTTTATAATATAATATACTTATGTTGTGGTCTCCTCTTTTAAAACTAAATACGCCTAATTAAATTTTCACCATAAAGGTGAATATAAAGTCGCCAGCGAACAAGCTGATCTGCCTGATGTGGACGTTTTTGTGTCACTGAGAAATTTCGGAGCTCTACCGTTACATGACATTTACAAAGGCTTTCGTCTGATCCATTAACACGATTACAGGCGATTGTTTAAGTCGCGTTTGACTGAAACCTTAATAAATGTTGAAATTGCGCTTTATAAGTCATTCTTATGAATAAGACTGAACTCAAAAACTCATGAAAATGGCAGATGTGAATAAGAACGCGGTCTTGTGTTTGGTTTCATAGCAAACGCGTCAGGCCTGGAGAAGAGTCTTCATGGTATCGGGAGCCGTCTACTTATTCGGCACCGTCTTTTACCTGTGCTTTGGATCCGGCGTCAAGCAGCCATGGGCCACCCAAGTCGACCCAAAGCGAGACGAAGACAAGGAACTGGAACCCGTTGTTCCAGTCAAGGACGGCGACAAATAGGAACCTTCTCGATCACTGATCGTTTCGCTGATTTCGGATGCAAAAAAAAGTGTGATGAGCACATCCGGGAAGCATCCAACCACCACTTGTGCATGCATTTCTGTTGTGTCTGATAGCCTATTGTTATCAGTATTATTTTTTTAACTCAGTTTTAATTTAATCTAAGTCTATCGCTTTCACATTACAGTCTATAGCTTCTATGGAGATGATTGTGTATTCGATATAAAAAAAAATAAAGTGATAATGAATGAGAGTGATAGACGATTCAAATTAATCGATGTCTTTCAACATAGGGTCAATCACGTGTTGTATTGCAACATTAATTAACGGCCTTAACGTCGGTGATTATGCCATAAACATAGATTTATTAACCAAATTAGCCAATTGAATGTTCATGTAGGCTTAAGTAAGCAAATGACAATGTGCATTAGGGCCTACAATGAACGGTCTTTAACTATAAACTAAAATACAATATTCATACAAATAAAGGACAGCAACAACTATAAGTAAATGGTAGCGAAACTCAGGAAATACATCAATGATTAATTAGATCTATAGACTATTCCTAATATGATGATCAAGAATGAATCAGGTAAAATTTAATTACATAGAAGAATTTACGATAATTCAAATGATGTCCTATTTTATGTAAGTTAGTTTTAATTTAATTTAAGCAACAGTGTGTTCGAAGCCTGTCGTGATTTTATTTTTTCGTTATTTTATATCGTTTTGAATTCTAGTATATTTTACAAATGTGCGGATGTAATGATAATTAGACATACCACTGTGAATGCTGTTTATGTAATGCCGACTCTTTGTATTGTAATTGTAAGTAATTACCATACGTAACTGTAATAGTATAATTTAGATGGCGCCACCTAGGAGAAACTTATCAGGGTGTTCCCGACCTGGTAACATTAAACCACGATCGAGCAGAATGGAGTTTAAGCGTTTGTGACATAAAAAGACAGAGAGGTTGAAAAGTTCATGTAACAGGTTGTTAGGCAACTTATTCCAGAAGGATGAACCGACCACATGGAAGTTGTGGCCGATGAAAGAACCAAGTGCCTTTACACAGCGGATCGAATAAATCTGCTACAAGGCATAGAAAGAGATCGAGATGCATAACGAACACAGCTTGTAAGACAATCGTGCATAAGCGTTAAGATATGAAACTCAATGCTCTTTTGCTTGGGTACTATTATAATAGGTAGGCTAATCAACGATATTCCTTGCACAGGAAACGGGAGATATTATTCTCAAACCTTGGTAAGCCGCCGATCAGCCAAGCAGCAACATGTTAAACAGACTGTAGCTGATTAATGTAGGAAAGTTAGGCCTGCATAGACAGAATTGTCATAGCAATCCTACTGCATATAAATGCGTGCATTCGGTTTGTGACGGCTTTAGGTTTAAGTGATTCTGGCGCAGGTGGTCAAAGCATAATATTCGACATTCATTTTTAACATGCTGTAAGATCAACCCCTGGTCTAAGGTCATCAAGGTAGTTAGTTAATCCTTGCGTTTACCTATGAAGTAAATACGATTAGTTCGATACTTCTGCTTCATTATAACGCATCTCTCAAAATCACACACATCTGTAACATCACCGAAATGTTGACATAAGGGGTCATCCATTAATTATGTCAACAAAATAGGGGAGGGGTTTGGAAAAGTTTGACAGTTGTTGACAGGGGAGGGGGTTCGGCTGAAGTTGACGTCAAACATTTTTTTCGCAATGAATCCCCAAAAAGGTAGCGAAAAAGAGTAAATCTCTAAAAAAAAGGTCTTTGAGAAAAAATTTCAGTCGGGCTACGCTGCTGGTAGGGGGTTCTGGGATTGTTGACATAATTTTTGGGGGTCCGTCAATGTTTGACAGTTGTTGACAAGGGGGAGGGGGTCAAAAAGGCCTAAAATTTGTTGACATAATTCATGGACGACCCCTAAGATGACACCTATATAATTGGCGAGTGACGTAACAATGCGACGACCTTGAGTATTGGCAGCAAACGGGGGGTCAAAAAAGGCCTAAAATTTGTTGACATAATTCATGGACGACCCCTAAGATGACAGCTATATAATTGGCGTAAACTCTAAAGAGTGACGTAACAATGCGACGACCTTGAGTATTGGCAGCAAACGTCATCAAACCGATTCTGTAGCATCAGAACAATTAAGTTTAGGCCTATTATAGACAACGTATTTTAAATAAAGTAATATTCTGCATAAAAACATCTATTTTGTAACTATGCTAATACTTTGTTTTGTGAAATGTTGCTAGTTTTGCTGAGAATGTTCAAAACCTATTTGAGATATCGCTATTCTTGACGGTGAACTTTTGAAAGCGAGGACTGTTTTGTAACAAAATATAGCCTATATACTTTGGATTCCATATTGTGATAACATAGGCATAGTAATCGTAACTTATTGAATATTCATTGGCCTATAATACAACAACATCGTATTTCATGTGATTACTCCTTAATGTAACATGTAGATTGCTTGGTATAGCATATTTGTTGTAAACTTGTAGCCTATATATATATGCATTAAAGTAGGCTGTAGACCTATGTAATCTATTCCTGTGTTTCTGTTGTTCCGAAAGTTATAAGAGACGAAACATTATCAGAAATTAAATTTGAGATATTCTACTATTACTGTCAGCTTTGCATATTATTCATTATGTCGAATGCATTTCGTTCTGTCTGATATCAATCAATCAATCATTTATTGTTAACCAAGGTAGAACAGTGCATTTGCAGTTGAACAGTTTTCATCGTTAGGGTAACACGGAGGCTTTGAGTAACAAGGAGGCAGTTGTAGATTTTGTTTTATCTCAAATCTGGACCACATGTTTCTCTGTTAATATAGAGCTATATCTCTGTTAATATAGGCCCTATATGTCATCTTAATCACGCTTAGCACTGCTGGTCTGTGCCTTTGTAATTTTGTGTTTCATTTACCATAGGCCAACTGCGACCCATCAATGACTCGAAATCGTTGAAACGTGGTCGGGTCTTTATGTAATTTTATACCTGGCGTTACCTTATTTCTTTTAAGTCTTAAGTGACTGCAATTTCTTTAGCGGCATCTATCTTCCTTCAATTGTAGCCTTGCTGTATTAATTGTTGCCAGAAATTATGTTCAGACTGTTTTGTGAATACAGCAACAAGAGATCTGCTGAGAAGTTGCTGAGACAAAGAGCAACAAATGGTTCTATACCCCAATTTAAAATCACTTGGAGCTTCACGAAGCGCTTTTAATGTGGGCTTCAGTTAAATCGCCTGCAAACTATATCCAGGTGAAATACAATATATGCCACTCATGATTTTTCAAACAGGCAGGCGGATAGATTAGGCCTACATTAACAGAAGTTTGGACTTTCATTTTCATACGCTGTCTGAAAAGACTCAGTTTAAGGAAGTTTTATAATAGCAGTTGCTGTGATCCTAATCCAGTTAAAAAGTCAACTGAACCACTTTTATTCCTTGTTTTTACCATGTAAGACTAGGATCCGACGGTCTACGTTCTGTTATCATGCAGTTAGGGTAATCTACAGATCATATGGTTGCAACATGGGTGTAAGGGTCGTCATCCGTTCCACATACTCAGTCCATATTATGTCTGAGGTTGACGCCGACTCTCATTCTTCCTTGGCTTTACCGGTCTGTCCTTTAGCTGGAGTATTTTCCTCTGGTTTTGGCTTTTCCCTCGACATGGCTTTCTTCAGGGCGTCGACGATTCCGCCAAGGAAGAGGGCGCAGAAGACGTTCTCGAAGGGAGCGAATGGGTTACGGATGTCAATGAAGACATAGAAGAGGCGAAAGAGTAGGAAGAAGACGACGATGCACAGATACAGAACATGGTGCACCATTTCGAAGTAGCCGAGGTTCCGCAAGACGAAGACCAGGGTGGCTATTAGACTCGTTTTCGTTGCTCTGTATAATAATAAGACAAACATAACATACAACTACAACATAAGGTTTGCCATATATGTCTTTCTTACTGTGCTAACTATTGAGCTACACTAAAACATATTGGATTTCAGTAACAGTAGGCTAGTTAGGCCTACTGATTAAGAATTGCAAAGTTAAGCCTTCTTTAATTCTTTCACACAGTTAAGGTTTTTCAGCAATTACGACTCATTATAAGAAACTTACGCCTAAATCTTAAACACAAAGCAACGTGTATATTTTTTTATACGCCCAATAGTCTAGGCGGTTTAGCCTGTCTCAGCTGCCTAGATGCGTCTCGAAGTAGTCTGAAACTCTTGTGCCCTTTAAATTACATAAATTATTCTATTGAGCAACTAATTTTAATGCTTGATCGAGACATATCATGCTCGGAGACTATATACCAAGATCCACATACATATTTTATCTGAATTCACTTCGTTCTATGTACATACATGTACAACAGTTGAGGCATTATTACACCTGTTTACATCAGCTGCATTTATTTTAGAAGAAGCGAATTGGCTAATTAAAAATTGGCTATTTAAGAATTGGCTAATTAAGAATTGGCTAAGTAGTTGTTTCAAGCACTTCAAAAAATTAGCTTTTGCAGATAACGAAGCAGTTTCTTACAGAGTTGGTTGAAGAATTTCGTTGGTTGTCGGAGTCCAATTGCCTCGAACTAATCTCTCAAAGATTCTCATGTAGAAATAACCAGCACCTGCAACCATCATACACGCACACAGAATGGATGGATGGATGGATGGATGGATGGATGGATGGATGGATGGATGGATGGATGGATGGATGGATGGATGGATGGATGGATGGATGGATGGATGGATGGATGGATGGATGGATGGATGGATGGATGGATGGATGGATGGATGGATGGATGGATGGATGGATGGATGGATGGATGGATGGATGGATGGATGGATGGATGGATGGATGGATGGATGAATAAATGAGTGAATTAATGACTGACTAAGCGACTGAATCAGTTAGTCAGTCAGTCAGTCAGGTTGTGAGCCGTGAGTCAGTGGGTGGGTAAGTAGGTTGGTTTTTGGTTGGCTGGATGAACGAGTAAACGAGTAAGCGAGCGAGTGAGCAGGGGCGGCGCTGGCCGGGGGGTCCAGGGGTCCGGACCCCCCAGCTGTCGTTCAGACCATTTATCCAATTCGTGTAAATCCGAATAGATTTTTTTTTGGGGGGGGGTCTGGTTTCGCTGACAGCCTTGCAACTAATGCTATAAATGTTTAGTTCAGAGTGGCTGAAATGAGCTCCATATGGCAACATTATACTCCAAAAAGCGTTGGCGGCTGGGCCCCAGACCCCGCTGGGGGAGCTTACGACGCTCCCCAGACCCCCTAATCGTGGGCAGCTTCGCGCCTTCGGCGCTCGCAGTGCCTCGCAAGTTAATTTCATTTTCGTGGACCCCCACAACTAAAAACCCAGCGCCGCCTCTGCGAGTGAGTGAATGCGTGAGGAAACAGATGGGTGAGTGGACGACATGGAGTGAACAACATGGAGCTAACGACATTTTGACCAACTGCTCTAAACATTTAATATGTCAACATATAGGCCTAATACACTGACGCCACGTCTCTATTCCTGGACGCGGTTCTGTGTACAGTTAGGCCTATAGGATGTGCCTATATATATATATATATATATATATATATGACGTACGATATGGACCTGTAGTCCTGTACTGTATAAACGTGGGCGTGTACCTTTGAGGGCGCCGACAGTAAATATGATGACGTAAGAGTGTGGAAAGGCCCTCATCCAAAATTACGCAGATTCCAACCTCTGAGGTCTGAACTTTATAAAGAATCTTTAATTAAGGAACTTTTTATTTGGGTGTGTATAATGGTGCATTTTGGATGCCATCTTATTGGTTAAAAGTAGTAACAATTTACATATGATGATCCAATGATGATACATGGCGATATTTTGACAATTTCAATATGATGTACAAACATAATGATCAAACAATAAATAGCAAAATTACAGTCAATCTGAGATAGTTCACTTACATGGTATTTCACATCGTTAAGATTTCATCCTTATTGACTCTCCATTCCTCCTTTCCTCCATTCAGACACCTCCTCCTTTTCCCTCCATTTTTTCCTCCATTCAGACCTCCTCCTTTTCCTCCATTCAGACCTCCTCCTTTCCTCCATTCAGACCTCCTCCTCCATTCCTCCATTCCTCTCCTCCTCCTCCTTTTCCTCCATTCAGACCTCCTCCTCCTTTTCTCCATTCAGACCTCCTCCCTTTCCTCCATTCAGACCTTCCTCCATTCCTCCATTCAGACCTCCTCCTTTTTCCTCCATCCAGACCTCCTCCTTCCTCCATTCAGACCCATTCTCCTCCTCCTTTTCCTCCATTCAGACCTCCTCCCTTTTCCTCCATTCATTCACCTCCTCTCCTTTCCTCCATTCAGACCTCCTCCTTTCCTCCATTTTCCTCCATCCTCCTCCTTTTCCTCCATTTTCCTCCTCCTCCTCCATTCAGACCTCCTCCTTTTCCTCCATTCAGACCTCCTCCTTTTTCCTCCATTCAGACCTCCTCCCTTCCTCCTCCTCCCTTCCTCCATTCCTCCTCCTCCTCCCTCCATTCAGACCTCCTCCTTTTTCCTCCATTCAGACCTCCTCCCTCCATTCTCCATTCCTCCCTCCTCTCCTCCCTCCATTTCCTCCTCCCTCCATCCTCCCTTTCCTCCTCCTCCTCCTCCTTTCCTCCATTCAGACTCCTCCTTTTCCTCCATTCTTTCTCCTCCTCCTTCCTCCTCCATTTCCTCCTCCTCCTCCATTCCTCCATCTCTTCCTCCTCCTCCTCCTCCTCCTCCTCCATTCAGACCTCCTCCTTTTCCTCCATCTCCTTCCTCCTTTTTCCTCCATTCTCCTCCTCCTCCTCCTTCCTTTCCTCCATTCCTCTTCCTCCTCCTTTTTCTCCTTTCCATTCCTCCTCCTTTCTCTCCTCCTCCTTCCTCCTCTTTCCCCTTTCCTCCATTCAGACCTCCTCCTTTTCCTCCATTTCAGACCTCCTCCTTTCCTCCATCCATTCCTCCTCCTCCTCCTTTCTCCATTTTTTCTCCTCCTTTTCCTTCCTCTCCCTTTCCCTCCATTTTTCCTTTCCTCCTCCTTTCCTCCTCCTTCTCCTCCTCCTCCTTCCTCCTCCATTCTCCCTCCTCCTTTTCCTCCATTCCTTTCTTCCTCCTTTTCCTCCTTTCCTCCATTCCTCCTTTTTCCTCCATCCATTTCTCCTCCTTCCTCCATTTCCTCCATTTCTTTCCTCCTCCTTTTTCCTCCATTTTTCCTCTTCTCCTTTTCCTCCATTTCCTCCTTTTTCCTCCTCCTCAGACCTCCCTCCTTCTTCTCCTTCTCCCTTTTCCTCCTCTCCTTTCTCCTCCTCCTTTCCTCCCTTTTCCTCCATTTTCCTTTTCCTCCTCCTCCCTCCTTTTCCTTTCTCCTCCTTTTTCCTTTTCCTCCTCCTTTCCTTCCTTCCTTCATTTCCTTTTTCCTCCTTTCCTCCATTCCTCCCTTTTCCTCCTTTTCCTCCTTTCTTCCCTCCTCCTCCTCCCTCCTCCTCCTCCTTTTTCTCCTCCTTTTCCTCCTTCCTCCTCCATTCCTCCCTTCCTCCTCCTCCTTTCCTCCTTTTCCTTTTCCTCCTTTTTTCCTCCATTTTCTTTTTCTCCCTCCTCTCCTCCTTTTTCTCCTTTCTCCTTCCTCCTCCTCCTTTCTTTTCCTCCATTTCCTCCTCCTTTTCTCCTTTTCCTCCATTTCCTTTCCTTCCTCCTTTTTCCTCCATTCCTCTCCTCCTTCCTCCCTCCTTTCCTTTCTCCTCCTTTCCTCCATTCTCCTCCTTTTTCCTCCATTTCTCCTCTTCCTCCTCCATTTTTTCCTCCTTTCCTTCTCCTCCCTTTCTCCTTCTCCTTCCTCCTTTTCCTCCATTTCTTTTTTTCCTCCTTTCCTCCTCCATCCTCCTTTTCCTTCTCCATTTTGTTCCTTTCCTTTTTCTCCATTTCATTTCTTCCTTTTCTTTTCCTCCATTTCTGTTTTTCCTCCTTTTCCTCCATTTCCTCCTTCCTTCCTTTCTTCTCCATCTCCTTCTCCCTTTTTCTCCATTTTTCTCCTCCTCTTTCTCCATTTCCTTTTCTTCCTTCCTTTCCTTCTTTCCTTTCTTCCTTTTTCCTCCTTTCTTCTTTTCCTCCTTTCTTCCTCTCTTTCCTCCCTTTCTCCTTTTCCTCCTTTTCCTCCATCTTTTTCCTTTCCTCCATTTTTTTCTTCCTCCTTTTCCTCCATTTCCTTCCTCCTCCATTTTCCTCCATTTCTCCTTCCTTTTTCTCCCTTTTCTTTTCCTCTTCCTTTTTTCCTTCTTCTCCTCCATTTCTCTTTTCTCCTTTTCCTCCATTTTCTCCTCCTCCCTTTCCTCCTCTTTTCTCCTCCTCCTTTTCTCCTCCTTTTTTCCTCTTTCTCCCTCCTTTTCTCTCCCTTTCTTTCCTCTCCTCCTTTTTCTCCATTTCCTCCATTTCCTCCTTTTTCCTCCTTTTCTCCATTTTTCTTTCCTTTTTCCTCCTCTTTTCTCTCCTTTTTCTTCCTTTCCTCTTTCCTCCTCCTCCTTTTTCTCCCTTTTCCTCCTTTTCTCCTTTTTTTCCATTTCCTCCTCCATCCTCCTTTTCCTCCATTTTTCCTCCTCTTCCTTCTTCCTCCTTTTTCTCCTTTTCCTTTTCCTTTTTCTCCATTTTGTCCATTTTTCCTCCTCCTTTTTCCTTCCTCTCCCTCCTTTTTTTCCTCCATTTTCTTTCTCTCTCCTTTCCTCCTCCTCCCTTTCCTCCTCCTTTTCTTCTCCATTTTGTTTTTCCTCCTTTTTTCCTCCTCCATCCTCCATTTTCCTCCTTTTTCCTCCTCCTCCTCCTCCATTTCTTTCCTTCTCCCTTTCCTCCATTTTCCTCCATTTCCTTCTTCCTCCTCCATTTCTCCTCTCCTTTTTTCCTCCATTTTCCTCTTTTTCTCCTCCTTTTTCTCCATCTTCCATTCTCCTTTTCTCCTCCTTTTTCTCCATTTTCCCTTTCCTTTCTCCTCCATTCCTCTTCTTTTTTCTCCTTCTTTTCTCCATTTTTTTTCCTCCTCCTTTTCCTCCTTTTTTTCCTCTCCTCCTCTCCTCTTCCCTCCATTTTCCTTTCTCCTCCTTTTCTCCATTTTGTTTCCTTTTCCTCCATTTTTTCCTTCTCCTTCCTCCTCCCTTCTTTTCTTTTCCTCCCTTTCCTCCTCCATTCCTTTCCTCCTTTTCCTCCTCCTCCTTTTTCCATCCTTTTTCCTTTTCTCCCTTTCCTCCTCCCATTCTCCTCCTCCTCCTCTCCTTTCCTCCTCCATTTCCTCCTTTTCTCCTTTTCCTTTCCTCCTCCTCTTCCTTTTTCCTCCATTTTCCTCCTCCTCCTTTTCTCCATCTCTTTTTCCTCCTCCTTTTTCCTCCTTTTCCTTTTCTCCTCCTCCTTTCCTCCATTTCCTCCCTTTCCTTCTTTTCTCCATTTTCTTTTTTCTCCTCCTTTCTTTCCTTTTTCCTCCATTTTGTTTTCCTCCATTTCTCCTCCTTTTCCTTTTTTTCTCCTTTCCTTTTTCCTCCTTCTCCTCCTTTTCCTCCCTCTTTTTCCTTCCTCCCTTTTCCTCCATTTCCTCCTCCTGTTTTTCCTCCTTTTTCCTCCTTCCTTTTTTCCTCCATTTCTCCTTCTTCCTCCTCCTCCATTTCTTTCTTCCTCCCTTTTCCTCCATTTTGTTTTTCCTCCTTTTTCCTCCATTTTCTTTTTCCTCCCTTTTTTCCTCCATTTCCTCCTTCCCTTTTTTCCTCCCTTTTCCTTTTCCTCCTTTCTTTCCTCCCTTTTTCCTTTTCCTCCTCCTTTCCTTTTTCCTCCTTTTCCTTTTTTCTTCCTCCTCCTTTTTCCTCCATTTCCTCTTCCTTCCTTTCCTCCTTTTTGCTTTTTCCTCCTTTTTCCTCCCTTTCCTCCATTTCCTTTTCCTCCTCCTCCATTTCCTTCTTTTTTCCTTTTCCTCCTTTCTCCTCCTCCTCCATCCTCCTTTTTCCTCCTTCTCCCTCCTTTTCTCCCTCCTCCTTCCTCCATTTCTCCTCCTCCTCCATTTCTCCTTCTTCTTTTCTTTCTCCTCCTTCCTCCATTTCTCCTCCTTTCCCTTTCCTCCTCCATTTCTCTCTTTTCCTCCTTTTCCTCCATTTTGTTTTTCCTTTTTTCTTTTTTCCTCCATTTTCCTCCTCCTTTTCCTCCTCTTTTCCTCCTTTTCTCTCCTTTCCTTCTTCCTCCTCTTTCCTTTCCTCCATTTTCTCCTTTTTTTCTCTCCCTTTCCTCCATTTCCATTTCCTCCTTTCTCTTTTCCTCCTCCTTTTTCCTCCTCCTCCTTTTTCCTTTCCTCCTTCCTTTTCCTCCATTTTGTTTTCTTTTCTCCTTTTCTTCTTTTTTCCTCCTCCCTTTCTTTCCTCCTTTCCTCCATTTCCTCCTCCTCCCTTTTCCTCCATTTTGTTCCTTTCCTTTTCTTCCTCTCCTTTTTCCTCCATTTCTTTTCTCCTTTCCTCCCTTTCCCATCTCATCCTTTCCTTTTTTCTTCCTCCTTTTTCCTCCATTTCTTGCTCCTCTTCCTCCATTTTGCTCCCTCCATTTTCCTCCATCCTTTCCTTTTCCTCCATTTTTCCTTTCCTTTTCTTCCTTTTTCCTCCATTTCCTCCATTTTCTTTCTTCTTCCTTTTTCCTCCATTTTTCTTTCCTCCCTTTTCCTTTTTTGTTTTTCCTCCATTTTTCCTCCATTTCTCTTCCTCCTTTTTCCTCCTCTTTTTCCTCCTCCTTTCCTCCATTTCCTCCTTTCTTTTTTCCTTTTTCTCCATTTTTTTTTCCTCCTTTGTTTTTCTCCATTTTTTGCTTTCTTCCCTTCCTCCTCCATTTCCTCCTTTCCTCCTTTTTTCCTCCATTTTCCTCCTCCATTTCCTCCTCCTTTCTTTCTCCTCCTTTCTCCATTTCTCCTCTTTCTTCCTCCATTTTTCTCTCCTTCCTCCCTTTTTCCTCCTTTCCTTCTCCTTTCCCTCCTCTCCTCCATTCCTTTCTTTCTTCCTTTTCTCCATTTTCCCTCCATTTTTTTCTTCCTCCATTTCCTCCTTTTCCTCCCTTTTTCCTCCATCTTTCTTTCCTTTTCCTCCTTTTCCTCCATTTCTGTTTCTTCCTTTTCTCCATTTTTCTCCCTCCTTCTTTCCTCCTCTTTCTCCTCTTTCCTTCCATTTCTTTTCTTCCTCCTTTTTCCTCCATTTCCTTCTCTTCCTCCTCCATTTTGTCCATTTCTCCTCTTCCTCCTCCCTTTTCCTCCATTTCTGCTCTCTTCCTCTTCTTTCTCCTCCATTTCTCCTTTTTTCTTCCTTTTCCCTTTTTCTTCCTTTTTCTTGCTCTCTTTTCTCCCTTTTCCTCCATTTCTGTTCTCTTCCTCCCTTTCCTCCATTTCTGCTCTCTTCCTCCTTTTCCTCCATTTCGCTCTTCTTCCTCCCTTTCCTCCATTTCGCTCTCTTCCTCCCTTTCCTCCATTTCTTTCTCTCTTCCTCCCTTTTTCTCTCCATTTTCTTTCTTTTCCTCCCTTTCCTCCATTTCGCTCTCTTCCTCCATTTCCTCCATTTTCTCTCTTTTCCTCCATTTTCTCTCCATTTCCTTTTCTCCTCCATTTCTTTTTCCTCCCTTTCTTCCATTTCTCCATTTTTCTTCCTCCTCCTTTCTCCCATTTCTGCTCTCTTCCTCCCTTTCCTCCATTTAGCTCTCTTCCTCCCTTTCCTCCATTTCTCCATCTCTTCCTCCCTACCCTTCCTCTTGCTCTCTTCCTCTCTTTCGCTCTCTTCCTCCCTTCCACCCATTCCACCTCTTCCTTCAATTGCTCTCTTCCTCCCTTTTCCTCCTTTATACCTTAAGGCTTAGGCCGATGGCGTTCTTGGAAATTGAACTTATTTTCTAGCTTTTATATTAATTTCGATAAATGTCTGGTTTGCTACTATAGTAGGCCCTATTGTCTGCAGTCAAAATAAAAACGAATCAAACTACATCTTAGCTACCACCACTGAATTTATAGAGCAATTTTGTTCAGATGACTGCTAAAACTGCTACCATTACAGTGTGGAAATTCAAAAAGTGCGGACGCTCGTTCTTCGTATCCCCCCCACATATTTTCGTGGGCCCGGCCTATACGCATCGTCGCATGCTGATTGTGCGTACACAATTAAAATCCTAGCGGCGGCGCTGCTCCTGAATATAGGCTACTATAGTAGGGTGGTTCCATCCATAATGACAAATTTTTATGTTGTTTCTTTTTTATCCTCCAACCCACCATTTGGTGATATGACTTATAGAGACTCTTTAACCAAAATATTTTCAATATATAAAAGTATTTAGGACTTGCCCAAACCAGTTGAAGTTACGATAATTGCGTATGTTTCCGTAATTTCAGTTTCGTACTTTTAAATTATGAACTATATTGTTACTGGAATTTCTCCAGCTGTGCCACTTAAAATTCAACAACTTCATCCTTTAATGATGCAATCATGGCTGCCAGTATCGATACCGGTCTCTGGACATGATGTGATCAAACTGTTGTCTGTACCAAAACTAGATGCTGGAACGGCAATAACAATGCAATGATTGATAGCATTGATGAATAGGGTTTGCGTAATCGTATCAAATGTCTATGCTTTGATAGTACAGCTTCAAATACTGGAAGAAATGGTGGCTTGTGTGTATTGTTGAAAAGAGTAATAGGTCGAGATCTCCTCAATTTGGCATGCCGCCACATTTCTGAAATCATGTTGGAGAAAGTCATTAGCCTGTATGATGTATCGAAGTCTCCCAACATTGAGCTATTTGGCCACTTTAAAGATTTCTGGCCTAGAATAGATCAGGCCTCCTTTTCCACAGCCACAGAGGATGAGTAGATGACAGCCATGATTGCACCATGGAAGAATGAGGTTATGGAGTTTGCAGTGGCACAGCTGGAGAAATTCCAGCCAAGAGATGACTACTGCGAACTTCTTGAGCTATCTATAATATTCCTCGGTGGCATTCCGCCACATGGAATACGTTTCCGCTATCCAGGAGCTATACACCGTGCGCGGTAGATAGCCAGAGCCATTTTCTCACTTAAAATATGGATATTCCACTCACAATATGAACCTCTGTACTGTCTGCAGCCAGGTTCAACCAAGACACGGAAGTCTCGTGGCCCTTCATATGGTGAACAAGACTGGAATCATCTTAAGGAAGTGTCACTCTTTGTGACTGGCGTATATGTCAAGTACTGGTTCCAGTGCACATCGTCTACAGAGGCTCCCAAAATGACCTGAATTTGCTCTGCATACTGTCGACCTACCAGAATAAAGGTGTTGCCAAGGCTGCCACAACCGCATTTTGTCGAAACGTGTGGTAGCCTACTTGTCTTAGCTGCTGGTTGGGTTTGCATTCTTTGACGATCATGTTTCAGTGGATGAGAAGAGACTCATGGTAAATGCCCTTAACGAAAATTCAGGTTCTGTCGAACCATTCCATGAACCTGTAACGAGAGGACTCCACAATTTCGTTACTACATCAACCATGAGATTCTTCCACATTTTTGAACTGAGGTATTTCTATAAGTATGATCCAAGCGAATGGAGTCTCATTCAAACATACCAAAGAAGACGCGAGGTTGCCCAATCCGTTAAAGAGCTTAACGATCTCGCAGAAAGATGTTTAGTGCAAGAATTTAAGTCTTCTCTAGCAAGAAATGAAGAACAAAGGCAGTTCTTGTTACAGGTTGTAGAGGAACATCTGTTCTCAGGCCAACAAAGGCTGCAGTCCGCAGCCATACTAAAGTCAAAATCGGATGACTGACAAATTCATCGGCAAAATTAATGTTGTTGTTCTCGGCTACATTTTCAGATTATTTTCTAAAAACGTTTTGAAGTCAGTATCTTAAGCTGATAATAAAATTAACCCATTCTTACGACTTTGAAACCATTATTCAGTAACTGTATTGTAGCTGCACATTAATTGTTTGCTTGTATGCAATTATGTTAAACCCGGCCGAGCGCAGATGTCATGAAACAGCTTGGGGAAACCAGCAACAAATTACGAAAACTTTGTCAGCTGTGGGCAAGTCCTAAATATTATTATTTTCTTTTAATTTTTTAACTGCGACCTATTAATACCTGACGTACCCATATGCCGGGTTGGAGAACTAATTTGTACAACTTCCATATTTTAGGACCACCCTACTACTATAGGCGCCACCCAAATAAACCTTTTTCAATCTATCCAGAATGCTCTTTTTCGTGCTGTTATTAAAAATCCCAAACATCATCACAACACTAATTTCCTCAATTCACTCCGCTGGCTTAAAATACATGACATCTTGATAATAATATAATAATTTTTCTTTATTGAAGCGCCTGACAAACGCACCTATCTCTCCGCAATCCTTTCACTCAAAGGAGTAAGAGACCTATTAAAGAGTGACTCTTTCACAAATCCTAGCCTGAGCCCAGATTGTAGGCCTATAGAAGGATTGTCCTGAGCCCTCTTCTTCTCATTTCCTCCCTCACCACTTCAATTCCAAACACCATCCACCGTAACCATCTGACTGCCTGCCTGTCCGATCCCTTTGATCTTGCTCTGGAACCGATTCTAACCCTACCTGCCTACCGATTTTGTTTTGACTAAGCGTAATTGAATAAGTTGGTTCCCAAATCTTCGCATCTAGGCGCTCTAGAAATCTCGAGATCACGAAATTACGATAATGCTATTCACTAGGAGCGCTGCGGTGCACACGCTTTACCACGTCAGACGACGTGGGATGAGAAGTAATAATAGTTCTTCGCGTAATTTTTGGTCATTGGGACGTAAGCTGTTGTTGCGCAAGTGGCTGACAGGTGGTCGTTGTTTTAGTGGTTGAACAGATTGTATTCGATGAAAATGGATCTAAAATATGAACCGGACGTTATACCGAATTTCATCCAGTCCCCTCCAAAGGATGACTTCGGACCAAATCTGATCCGTCTTCAAGTAACAAACCAGATCAAGGAACTGCAGACTGTTATGAGAGACAGGTTCGTTAAAAACAAAAGGGACACGTGTTTGGCGCCAGCTTACATGGGGACGTTATTACGCCGCGAGCTAATTGTAAATAGGCCAAAGTATCATTATTTATTATGTACTGTTGAAATTTACTTACTGTTGAAAGTCAACTCCTTTTATATCTCTAGCCAAAATGAAATTTGGCTTCTCACGTGTTTCAAGAAAATTGGCAATTCTGTGAAACATAAGGTTGATTACATTGAAGTGTGTCTAGACAAACTAATGTAGGCTGTATTCCAGGTTGTGTGCCTCGGTTAAACTCAACTTTTTGGGAATTTGGACCAGTGGAGCGAGTATGATAGCGAAGAGGGTAATGTTCAAAGAGGCAGTACATAATACATTGTTCATCTTGTGGATAAAAGCATGAAACTTAGCTTAAACAGAAACATATTAAAAAATTTCCAGCCAGACACTTACTTCAAGTGTTGACATAATAAAATAGATGATTGAAAATATTTGTTAAATGTACATGTTTTAGAGTTGTTGCACAGCAGCCTACTATACGCAGACACAGAATATGTGGTCTTGACAACATAGCACATTTTGAAATCTGATTTAAACATTGCATACATGTATACACATGTGGGGTAATTGATATAGTGCCAGCATACCAGTGTTAGAGATAAAGTGGAATGTAAAGACGTTATTTTTTAATGAGTCAGACATGGCAAGTCAACCAACCAGTGTCCTCATCACTCCATCTTAGGATTTGATGATATTACGTCAGTTTGTAAACAAAGACGTGGTAATAAGCCGTTCAAAATATCAGCATATGTATGTATGTATGAGCACTTGTTATAGCGCCCCTTCAAGATTTCTATTCAGAGGCGCTCCCGACTACAGCGCGGACACTGAATCTGAGTTTCACGCCGAAGCGCATGAGCAATTGCGGGTGAAGGACTTACCCAGGGTCCCTACGCGGCGGCTTGAGTTGGATTCGAACCCGCAACCTCCGGCTGCAAGGCACCGAGCATACCCCTACACCACCGCGCCCCATGATGTTGCATGGTGTTGAAGATATTACCAGTTTTATACTGGCGGGATAGTGACAGCTGTGGAACTACTTAATTCTGGGCATATTTGATTGCTAATAACTCTGGAAATATGTTAGATACAGCTTTGTTCAAAACATGCTTGAAATTACTCAGTTATTCTTAGGACAGTCAAAAATTCATTATTTTCCTATCAAAGGACACAATGAGGGTTGGTTACGGTCAGGGTTAGGGTTAGTGTCGTCATTAGAAAACATGTTAAAAAATCTTCTGCCACATTAGTAATTTCTGTGTGGCATTATCTTCCACCACAGAAGCACCACACAAAATTAAATGGGACAATTTTCTGCTACTTTTACGAGGAATGCATCTAAATTTTCCCATTTGCGGGAATGAGTAGCTCTCTAATATATCAGCTCAGCTGCACTTAAAACCTCAGCTGTTTTGCCAAGTCTCATCCTGTAAACAGTGTATCAGAATTAAGGACTATAAATGACTAAAGTGTTAGTGACATGTTAAGTTATCCATTTTGATCTCACATAAGTGTAATGTTTGTTTTGTACAAATGCACACCACTTGTTATGTTTTTGAGTGTCTCACAGCACACAAGTATTAACATAACAGCTTACTTCGATCAGCAATACAGCATCCATATACGTATATATGCAAAGAACATGTGCAATTGTAGCAATATAAATGTTATATAATTTATTTGTTGTACTATAAAATTTACCACTATAAATTGTTATTGTGTTTGAATGGTGTTTTGTAGGAACACTTGTCGTAGTGACTTCAGATTTTATGCCGATCGACTGGTGAGCACTGTTCAAGTACTTCTGTAGAAGTAGATTCAATGGTTTCAAGATTGTTCGTTCATGGAATTTGCTGTTCAGTTTGATCAGTTGAAGATTAACGATGACTTGATAGCAGAGACAATGGGCTTCTATCTCACCTGCTTGATTATAATATCTGTTTAACAGGGGCTTGGTGGAGGGGTAAAATATAGTGTATCCACTGTGGCTTTGACAACTTTTTATGTTAGTGACACGTAGTATTTGCAACTCCTTTCGAGGATGGTCAGCCTACAGTGGTAAACTGACAAACTACTTCATGAAGTACATGATGAAAATGATAGACAGATACTGTTGTGATAAATGGAGACTAAGTGAGTGGTTGCAAAACGTGACACTAGGTGTCACTAACATAAAAGTAGTCAAAGCCATGGTGGATGCACAGCTTTTGTCACTTCAACAGGGTTCCAAATGCAGATGGCAATTACAATGTGGACTTTGGAACATAAGGTCATCAGGTGACATTGCTTGTATGACAGATTGTAAACTGGGTTGCACATACAATGGATAATGCTTAAAGAGTCAGTATTTGGCGCTGCACTACAGTTCCTGTATGATGCATTAACCAATATGGCATGATAATGACTCGGAGACAGAGCACCATGTTAACGGGAATGGTGCATAAATCAGAAGCCAATAAACAAGTTCACATTGTATAAACTTGTTAATAATAATAATAAATAATAATATCTTTTCTTTAATTTAGCGCCTGACAAACGCACTGCGCTGTACATTTACATGTTATGCAATTGAAACAATCTTAACTAGTTAACTACTAACAGAACAGACAGCTTGTAATACACGGCGCTAATAGCAGCCTACAAAGCAAATCCGCCCTAACGGGGCTCGAACTCGGTACCTCTCGCACTCTTCGCCAGATGTTATCCAACGCGCCACCGTAATATAATCTGGTAGTATCTGTCCAAGTAACTGACCAAGAAGAGGGCCTCTTGCATAGATCTCTTACACGCATGTCCACACATATCCTTATAAATCTCATAGTTACCCAATTAAAAGCCTACATATGAAACATCTGTATACAGATTTAGTTCTTTTCCACTTCCAGTTTTCTTTGCCTGATGTTACATGTGGATGATGGGACTCCTGGGAGCCAACAGATATTTCTTGGTGGGTGGTAAGTTCAACTAAGTTGAGAGAAAAGAGTTGAACTATCTGCAGTTGAATGACAAAGGGCATTCTAAGTCTTAGATGCCAGACCCTTGCCACATCATGTGTCAGTATAATTCAGGTATATGATTGCAGCCATGGACCAACATTTAGTTTTGCACATGCGTTATCTATGGAAGAGAAACACATAATGCAAATTGCCTTGCAATGATCTCTTTTCTTGTCGTTTGCCAAGTTGATAGTTGGTCTAATGGTTGTGTAGACTAGTATACCAAGTATGCTGCTAGAACATGTTGTATGTATGTATGTATATGTTGACACTGTATTTTTCTGCATAATTTTGGTGGTAGAGAATTCTCCAAGATATATACAAGATTTTGTTGTAGTATCATCAGTTTGTTTAGCTGCATCACCGTAATAATTACTTCATTCTCTAGGACAGTTGCTGGATCTAAACTACTAGATGATGTAAGAGAAGGAAGAAGGTGAAATGGATGACGTGCCAACGTCAATTGCAGCTCTAAATGGCTCAGAGATTGCTCCCAGATGGTTCAAAACTCAGGATATTTAACCTGTGAAAATCTTGCATCTATTGTATTGTAGTGTATTGTATGTTCGTTTAATTGAAGGAAATCTGGCAGTCATAACGCAATCAAGATTATAACTGTTGTAGCATTAGAAGCTGAACTGGTTGACCCAATGACCCTATAATCTGTTTCTGATGTGGCTTATTGGATTAGCTAACAGTTCAATGAGTGTCAATCAAGGCTATTTATCCTACCAGGAAGCAGCTAGAAATGTTTTTAAACATCACATAAAAAGTTCTTGCTGTCCTTGGCTGGTAAGGCAAATGGGTGGGGCCTAAGTCGAAGATTGTAACGACTCGCCTGTCGATCCTGATGCATCCATCGTAGGACGTGTTTAGGGTCGTTGATTATGGTCTTAAAGAGCGCGTCATCCACTCGGCCATGCTGTCTGTTGCTGGGGCCTCCTGTGGGGAAACCCTGCCCACTTGACTCGCTGAACAAAGCGTTCCACTCCACTCAGGTACCCCCACCAGGCCAGTGACGAGTATGTCAGTCTTGTCATCGTGGTGGCGCGCGTTACCTCATATAGGGCCTGTATTGGCATTCCATGTCCTCAAAGAATTTTCAATGTATACATTTATGATGAGCACTTTATGTAGTCTGTTGCATTTTACTAAGCAGAAGTAGCAAGAAACAGATACAGTTGAACTTTCCTACAATTTTAAGAAAACCTAGACTAGATTAATCTATCTGCTTGAATTAAATATACAAAAAAAGAAAGAATTTGTATACAGTGTATTGTTTCTTTCAAGTAAAAACTGATTTAAAGTGTTGATTATGTATTGTTCTTTAATTGATCTATTAGTTGTATATAAAGTTACCTGCACAGCATTCTATGCATGCTGCCAGAAATATGTGATGCTGAAAATCAAAACAAAGATACAAAACACAACGTTACTTAAATACCGCTTTCATTCCAAAATACAATTTAGAATGAAATAACGTTTTCTAGCTACCTTTATAAGTTCAATGATGCCTATGGCAAGTGTCTTGTAGGTTTTAAGTTTTGCTATGGTTTTCGTTACGATACCAATTTCTGAATGCTTTTATTAGTGCTTCAAATACACAAACATATAGATAGACATGTGCATTGTCATAAAATACCATCTCAGTTTAACTCGGCCCTCGCAATTGGATGGTACTGACATGGATCCAAAATTCCACGTTATAGCAAGGGTTCAGTGTATGTGATAGATGCTATATTGTTTAATAAAGAAGCTGATGGTTTTATGAAGAAACATTTCAATTTTAGATTCGTATGATAGTTGAAGAGGGACTGAATCAGCTGCCATATCAAAAGCATCTTGTCACTGCACCCACAGGTAGTCTTCTGGCAGAAATTTCAGTAATTAATCTGGGAAATTCAGACATTAATGCTTATATGTTCATAAAATAGTCTGTTCAATTGTTGCAAGAATTAACAGCAAATTGGTCAATTATGTGAGCAAAGTGTTTTCTGTAGCTTGCAAGTGATGAGATAGTGTGTCGTTCTGGATGTATAAATATAACATAATTTGCAAATATGCAAAGAAATTTTGTTTTTTAATTGCGAGATTATGTTCCATTTTTGTTTTGGTAACAGTAAAGTGGGCTGGTTGGCTTATTTTTTATAGTGTAACTAGAGATTATTTGAGTTGTGACTTGAATATCCTTTAAATATTATTTGACTGGTTTAGATATGTTTTAACTTTGAAATGTGACTTAAGGCCAAAAAAAAATATAGGTGTGTTTCCGGTAACAGTGGTTTTAAAAACTGGGTAGGTAGGTAGGAAAAACATTTTATTTTGTAAAATATTTTTATGCAATGCTGCATCGTTGTATAATAATAAACGAATACATCGTCATCATATTTCACCTTGCTAAGCAATGTTGTAATAAAAAGACAGTTTGACGGCACAAAAACTGCATGCTGTACACTAGGAAAGTTGATAAAGTTTAGGAGTTTGTGTTGTAATACTGACTAAAAGGTTAAATTCATGTGTCAATAAAAAATAAAAGAAAATTAAATTTAAAAAAAAAAAATTTTTGAAAAAATAATTTTTCCAAACAAAATTTTTTCACAAAATTTTCCCAGTCAGCCTAAAAAAGTGAGTCGGTCGGGTTACCGGAAACACAACATTATTTTGTTTTGGCCTAAAGGTTTCCACCTAAATAATAACACTTATGTAGTTAAAACTATATTCTGTGATAAATTTAGTTGATTTTCTATCTCGTGCACAAGTAGCTATAACAATGCACAGAATAAATGTTTAGTTTGCTAAAGTATCTTCCTGCTGATTGGACAAGCAGTGAAAATGTTTGGGATTCAAGACTTTGTTTGATGCAATGCTGTGAAATTAAGTGAGACTTCGATGTTCAGACATAGTTGAACGTGCAGTTTTAGGATGAAAGCGTTGAGATAGAAACCTTGCACAGTTCCAAGTGCACTGTACACTGTATAATCTTCCACTAAATACACATACTGGTCTGCAGTGTCAGACGGTATCAGGCCCACTATAGAATAACCCTGGGCAATAACCATCCAGTAAAAAAAACCTGGCCTGTATATTGTATAATCCATAAGGCAGACTTAGCGAAACATGAGTATATTGTTGTACTGCTTAAACAGATACATAAAGATATGTGTTAAGAGTATTATTTCCTTATGTCTAGATTATTGGTTGCATTGGCAACAGTAAGATTTGCCATGACATAATATTATATGACTACGGCTGTAAGCGTTTTAGTGGTAAAGAAAATGGTAGAGGACAGTCTGAGATATCTTGCGTCTCATGAAGAGGGGCCTTATATTTGTGAATGCATGTTCTTGACACTGTATTTTGATCACCAGATGTACTTGCATTTTGTTCAATAGGATGCCAGTATGAAGGATTGCGCTTTGAGGAAGGAAATTGTGGAGTCAGCATCATCAGAAGTGGTAAAATAAAGTTTGTTTACTTTTTATTTATGGTATAATTTCATTTGAAGTTTCTGCAATTCTGCTGCTTCCCATTTCTTCTGATATCTGTTTCATTGTTGTTTTTTGTGTGAACTAAATACATTAATTTGCTTGTCTGTACTGACTGTTTTGAGAAGCTGTTAGCATGGTGCTTTGTAAATTTTTAATCACATTGCCTAGGTAGGTTTTTCCTTGGTCAGTTCGCATAGTTGACAATCAAATCACACATTAATGCATATGATACGTAAATTTTCATTTTGGGGCAGGTGAAGCAATGGAGAAAGGCCTTAGAGAGTGCTGCCGATCAATTTGCATTGGGAAGATATTAATTACAAGCAACGAAGAAACGCAGCAGGCCAAAGTCTTGTATGCCAACCTTCCAGTGGATATCGCCAAACGAAAAGTCCTCCTGATGTCACCCATACTCCGTAAGTCGCCTTCTTTTTCTATATAATTCTGTGTCATTTTACTGATGCTTACTAAAGTACCAGGAATGCATTATTTGCATATAGGCCGCACATGTATAATGTATTCTTTAATCCTTTAACGGCGAGCTGCACTGGTTTCTCAGTCACTTTTGGGACACGCTCGTCGTTAAAGGGTTAAGATTCTTACTAATGTGCCAATTTATATTTCATATTTAAATGTGTGTGACTGCAGACGAATATCCGTCCAGTACAGTCCTGATGGCTTGTTCTAGCATCAGCACAGGGAGTGTGAGCTTATGAGCATCAGGGCCATCCATTTAGTACTGTGCATGTAGGGGAGAGGCTAACCCAAATGCATTTGCTTGTGTATTGGGGGATTGGAGGGGGTAAACCTAGATAATACTTTATCTGTATTGGCCTTCCTTCAAATGAGTCACAGTTCAGCTATTAGACAATTACTATAGGGAGAATGAATTAGGGCTGTGAGAGGGGTATCACACACTTGTATGCCTGGTGCCTCACTTCAATCTGGCCTAGGCTGCCGCTGGTCCAAGATTTGAGCTGCCGGGCATGGTGCTTGTTGGTGCTGCTGCTTTAAACACTAGTCTGTAAATTGGTCTATTATTATTAGTATAGCAGATGTTCAGTCCACGCACTTGTTATATAGCTCTACTAGTTCACCAAGTTATATAAGTCTTAAATATTCACATGGATACATTCAGGATATACATGTAGACTGTTCTATAGGGTTCTGGGGGGGGTGCACGTCAAGTGTACATACACATTGGGAGGGGTGCAAAAAGTACACTTGCATACAGGGAGGTGGAGGGGTCAATTTTGTCCGGATTTCTGCATCTTTACTAAATGGATGGCCCCTAAATGTTTGTTTCCTGTAAATTGAAGTACTGTATTTAGCTTCTGTCATCTATAGACTACAAATATCGATATGTTGTCAACTTTCAACCCTGGAAGAGACTCCTGCTCTGGTTAAATTGTGCGTGTCACCATGTGAGTGCTTGCCTGTGAATGCCTTTCATCTGGGTGTATGTGCTTATGCGTACGTGCGTGTGTGTGGGTGCGTGTGAAATGACTGTAACTGGAGACTTTTCCACCTGTTGGATGAACTTGATGTTAGAAAACTAATATCGCTGAGGCTATACAAATGTTTGTTTACATTACGTTGCAGCATTACTGGACATTGAAGTTTCTCTTTGTCGTCAAGTGAACAATAAAAGTTTTGTTTAATTTGTTAAGATGTTAGCTACTAAAAGCTTAAGCTTGTCTGTTGGTTGTGTCAATTTTCAGGTACAGGAGATTCCTTCGTCAAAGCAATTGAAGTTCTGCTTAATAATCACGTACAAGAAAAGAAGATTGTCGTTCTGACGGTGTTTGCAACACCTCAAGGTCAGGCTTTCTTATGCATTTGATCATTTTTATCCATCTAGTTTAACTTACGGAAATCTTGTTTGTTTGTTTGTTTGAGCCACAGGCTAAAAAGTCAAATCTTGCGACGACTAATTCGATCACTTACAATCATTCAATCGTCCTGAAACTTGGCAGATAGACTCGCCCTCGCAGACACTTCATTCTATCAAAATTTCAGCTCCCCAAAAAGGCAAGCTTATAGAATCGGGACTCAACTTTTCGAATCGGGAATCTTTTCCGATGCGCAGCGTTGTCATTGGCCGCAACAAAAACGGGCGCGCTGCCTGATTAAAACGCACGCTATGTCGTAAAATGAACGCGTACTATATATTTGTAGAGGTAACTGCTTCTTAAGACGCATTATAGGATACTAGATGGATATAGTAAAAAAACTTTTGTTTTTACGGGCTGTATTTTATTATAGCTTATTTTAAGAACATTTAAGAAGATAGATTTAGGATATGTTGAAAATGTTTCTTGCCGTCTACAACATGACAGTACATATTTTTAGTGTAAGGATGCACACGAGAGCACGATGTGTCATCTGGGTGTATGTCTCCTGCAAATCCCCATAGGCTAGAGAACGCATGTCAAGGACATGCAAGACTTTGGGCTGCTATGTTTCTTTGTTGCTTGTAATTAGTATCTTTCCAATGCAAATTGATAACAACATTCTCCCAGGCCTTTCTGTGTTGCTTTGCCTGCAACCAAATGAAGATTTACAATATAATATGCATTTATACATTTTTTGTCAGCTAACCAATACAATACAATTTGTATTTATAACGTGCCTTAATAAAAGTCTTACTCAAAGGATGCGTTACTATGTACTTACTAATCTTAGTATTTAGAGAAGAGATAAGTTTTAAGTTTATATTTCAGCTATGTGAAATGAGCAAGGAATAGCCTACCTAGGTTAATGTGAATAAACATTTAAGGGTTGACCTGACTGACTGGAGAGTAGAATGCAGAGCCTGATGGATGCTGGGTCTACACCAACTATCAAGGCACACCCAAAGAGGAGGATGTAGAATGTAATCATGTCTTTTATTGGAACCCAGTGCAGCATGTCTTGCATGTGGCTCAAAATACATTGGAATTGTGGCTGGTTAGCAAGGATTCAGACAGAAAGTTTGTGGAAGAGCTGAATCTGTCTTTCTGGAACTTTTGGCGGGTATGCAGGGATAGCATTACAATAACCCAGGGCCATATGAATGAAGCAGTGCATAAGAGTTGCAGTGAAATCCAGGATAATTTTTCCCATATACATCTGACCTGATTAAAAAATTCCAATTGGTTACTGTTGGATTTTTACAGAGTGCTTTATTAATTTGTGTGTTTGTACATTTTCAACATAGAATTTAAAATAATTGTTAATTAGTTCACATATTTGCAGGGACAATGGGCTGAGAAAGATGTAAACTGTGTAATTTGGAAATTGTATGATTTGGAATCTTAGGTTGGTCTCGTGTCCTACATATTGTTTTTTTTCATTTTGAATGCAGGAGTGAAGTTTGTGCTGAATCGTTTTCCTCAGGTGAGGGTTGTCACGTCTGAGGTTGATCAGTCTGCACCAACACACTTTGGACAGCGTTACTTTGGAACAGACTGAGTTTGAAGCAGTGATTGCAGTCCGACCTACAACCGGTCTTGCACTTGAACTCAACAATCACAAGACTAACCCCTCAGTGACTAGAATCTCGTTTGTGGAGACAAAATTCCTGCTTTCATGTTTTGTGTAACACTGCACACTTGTACGCTCTGCCAGTTATCGGTGAAAAGGTGATACTAAGCTTTACTTGGTATGTCAAGTGTTCGTTGATGGTTAGTGTCTTACCTACAATTGTGACATTTTTATCTTGTTTGTGTAAATTTATCCCATTTTACTGATTTTCATCAGAGTGCTGTTGATTTTTATATGGACGACATGAAGTTTAAAAATTCCAGGATGGTTAGACTTGATTTTTTGCAAAAAGCAGTTAAACTACTTGTAACTGGCACATGGAGGCTTCTGTGAACATGCTGTTTTATGAATTAGAGCTCCTACTTTAAAAGATATTCGTATTGCTGAATTCTACTGCTCATTTAGAAATATTTAAGAGAAATTGCATTCTTTTAGTATACTTAATCAATAGATAAGCTGCTTTGGGCAATTGTTGGAATATCATGCTGCTTTAAACTTTTACTAATAATTTAAGATTTATGTGGATGCAAATATTATTATTACTTGCAAATATGATGTATATATATATGCTTAAATGTAATTGTTTTGTGGAAGAAAAAGTTAAGGTAGTTTGATCAAGTTCGTTAATTAATACATGTAACTACTGTTAGATAATTATTTGTGAATTTGCTGCTGAACTTCATTTGTGTTGAACTTGTTAGACTTACAGCTTGCTGAGATTCTTTTTTTCCTATTAAATATCTTGTAGTATATACCATACATTGTTAGAAGAAATGCCAACAATGTATCCCATTTTTTGAGTTTGGAACTTTTTGAGCACTGCCTTTGCAATTGCTTTAGACAGGATTTTAAAATCAAAATACAATTTGCATGTATTTAATTAACTAGTCATGAATGAGTTCATATTATGTTTAAATGTCACATTATTAAAGAGTGACCGATGTGATGTATCCCTGGTCTGGCAATTTTGTACTCGCAAAAATATCCTTTGAGACACTTTAACGTGTTCTCAAATTGAAAATTATTGCAGTTGAAAATCATCTACTGTGTAATACAAACTGGAAAGAAACATTTTTTTATTTTGGTTATTGTGGTCTGATTACTTTGAAACATTTATTTTATGTAACTTATGGAAATTGCAGAGTAATAAAAATACCAGGCCAGGACTTTAATGTGTGCTAACAATATGTGACCCATCTGACCAAAACCAGGCTTATGTCGCAAAATGCACTACTGAGATAAAGGCCAAAATGTGAAAAAAATTAAATTTTTTCAATTTTTAGTTTTTGATAGAAATTGATAAATAAATATGTTTTAAACACATTAAAACTAACATTTGTGACAAATTTTTATTTTTAGTGGTATTTTTGATGATTTTGAAGTAGCTATTGTTTTAATTATTCAATGACTTTTCCTGATATTTGTCATTTTCCCGCCATTAATAGCCATGCGTGGCATAAGGCTAGCATAGCAAGCATGGTATGAATAGAAAGCCCAGACTTCCCTCTAGCCTATCATGCCACCTTTATTCAATGTCTTTTCAAATCTAAATTAATCAGAGTGCTGAACATGGTTGCTAAGGAATTTTGCATTTGGGAATCATACAGAACTTTAAATGCATTTTTCTCGGAATCACAATTGAACAACTGAACCAGATCTGTTACTCATAACTTTGGCCAGGAACATGATAGAACAATAACGTTTGTGTCATTTTAAAGAAGAGAGATTACCCTTCAAAACTGTATATGACATTCAAATTGTAAAAAATGCGACTTAAGCCTGGTTTTGGTCAGATGGGTCACATATTGTTGTAAAGGATTGTTAGTTTGTCTATGTCAAGATTTAGGCTTTGCTAATATTTGCTGTTAACAAATAAGAATTATTTTCAGGAAAATTAAATCTATATAAATGAAATTCAGATATTAGCTGAGCTTCATTTGGAAATGTAAAGCTGTGTTCAGAATGAGCTTATTGGTATTTCATATCAAATCAGGGATCAGGATTTTTGTGTTCAAGTTTCCAAGGTTACAGAATCATTTGAGCCAGGTAGTAGCAATATAAAGAATTTTTTTAGAACGAGTATTTCGAAATTATTCATTCATTTATATTTCAGCTGGTCATAGTGAAGTGTTAAGGATTAGCTTTCGTTTTGAGCAAGTGCCAGTAGTAAAACAGCAGGCTTAAGACTGGAAAATGCTTTTCCTGAGATTAAGGTTCCAGTTTTACAAAAGTAATGACGTGGAGTAATGATGTAATAAATCGGGTAATGATGAAATTATAGAGTGAAATTTGGTATGCTTGGTCTGCTACAAGTGTTTCGTAGGTGCTTCAACAAAAAGTGCCTTTTTTGTCAATGCTCATCTACTGGCAATGTTTGTCTGTGACAGGCAGATTAAGTGCTTAACCCTTTAACGACGAGCTGTCTATGGTTTCCCATACACTTTGGTACACGCTCGTCATTAAAGGGTTAAAACATGTAAGATTTGAATGCAGTAGTGAGCTGTGGTTGACTGCTGACTTGTTTTGTTGAGAAATGTTCTAGCTGTAGAAGTTGTTTGCTAAACAATGATTCTGCTGTTGCTTCGGTTTATTCCAATATTTGCTCTGGCCGTTGCGCTATACATTGTCTGAAAAGAGCCTGCTGTACTGGTGTGTGCGTATTGCTGTTACGATCAGAGTTTAAAATTGTGTTGTATTTGTGGAGCTGCTAGTAGTTGTGCAGTTGTTTTGTTTAATAGGATGCCGATTAGCTCTCCTGGATTTTAAAACTGACCACTCGTCCCTGTGTTTTGTATGTATCAGATTATATATGGCATAAGTTACTCTTCACTGTAAGTTCTTGATGGCATATGCTACAAGATTGTAATGCTTAGGTGAACTTCCATGATTGCTGCTGCTTCAGATTACCTCATTGAGGTCACCTTAGTCTAGTCAGGAGATGGTGTTCTAGATCATAGAGGTGACCTCACTTATCATTCAGTGCAAATGCACAGCATTGCATGCAGATCGTGGTTCAGCTATTGGCCTGTTGTCATGGAACAATCTGATATTCGTTGTGCTCCTTTGAATGCAGACTGCATTACATTCCCACAAACTTTTCCATCTGATGGATAGTTGTGCACAGAGCCAATTTATTGAGAGGTGCTAAGTGTTGTGGTAACTATCATATGAACTCCTATTTGAGCATTAAGCCAATGTGATTGGCATTGCGACTAATTTTTAATTTTGTGCATCTCAAGAGCTTTATCAAGTACTATCTACTCTACCAACAATAATTAAGTTGAATTTATTGTGTCCACTCCTTTGGAGATAGCATTCTGTGTTGAGTGACATGTTAGTACAAGTGTCAAGCATTAACAGCTGTACATAGTTCTTTAGTTCAGTCCATGTAAAACAGCTGATGCTATGAAATGTGATATCACTGATTCTATTCCAGGTTCTTGATGCTCATATCTTAAGAGTTTGAAATACTTTTCTCAATTTCGGAATAGTACAATGCAGTTGTGATAAACTGAAAAGTTAACCAAACTTCAAGCCTCATTGGTTAACTTATATCATTATCATTACCTTATGTGTGTTACTGTATTGATTATTAAAGTTCAATTAAATTATTGTGATTTGATTTAAAATGGAATAAACTTGTTTGTTTACAAAGTGAATATTTTTTGCATAGTGTGCTACAATTTTCAGATAACCAATCTTACTGATTTTATTAACTACTTCACTGGAACATTTTTGTAGTTTAGTTATGACAGAAGCAAAGTATTAGACATTATGACTGAAATATTCATGTAAAAACTGTACAGACTTTACAGTCAGCTATTTTATTCTGGGAAAAAAATGGTCATTTGTTGACGTGTTTTCTCTGTATTCATGTTTCTAGTTGCACATCTATTATACATGTATTATATTATCTATATTATTTTTTGTCAAATAATTAGTTAATATCCAGAGTTGTATTGTCTCGAGACGTCTCGAGACAGGTTTTTTGATGTCTCGGACCTCACTGTCTCGGTCTCGAGATCATTTCTCGACTTTTTGGAAACTGTCTCGAAGCGAAAGTCTTGTATTTTTGGAAACTGTCTCGAAGCGAAAGTCTTGTTCTCTTGTAGAAGCGGTCTCCAAAGTTCACGTACAAACTGTATTTTGTTCAGAACTTCGTACAGTATTGCGCTATAAAATTGTCTTGTGCCGAACGGATAACTAGTTAATCCGAAGTGCCAAACATACAGGAAGTTTAAAAAGCGGTGTTTCTGGTATTAAGATAAGAGTATTGAAAAAGCAGTCTTAATAAGTTTGCACTTTCAGTCCAAAATTTCCAAATATCTTAAAATGTCTCATAAAGAACCTCAAATCGTGAAATTTGCATTCACGCAGTTTGAAATCAATGAAAAACAAACTAAATGGCAAGCCGTGCGTCGTTTGTGTAAAGCTAACATTAGCGAAACGCTTGGAACAACATCTAGTTTCTCAAGATGAGTGATGTGACTTATGTCGCTAAATCGCTAATAGGCCTAGGGCCTATATGGAATTTTGTTGGTTTAAATTTTAGAATCATTTAGGAGATTTCAGAATGGCTGAAATATTTAAGTTCTTTATAGTTTATACAATTCAGGTGATCGGCTGATTTCAGTGACTTGACCCTTGTATTAGACTTCAAAAGTTGAGAAAAATTGTTTCAAGACTTGGGTCCAATGTGCATTTTTGCACTGTCTCGAACTGTCTCGGACCTGGTGTCTCGTCTCGGTCTCGGACCCCACTGTCTCGGTCTCAGACCCCACTGTCTCGAGTTTTATGTCTCGTATACAAGTCTGTTAATATCTGAACTTCCAAGTTCCTGCTGTTCAGTACTTCTGTTGTTGATTGCATTTTAAAGGTATAGTGTATCTTCCGCAAAGGCTATTCCTGCATTGTTAGGTGGCCTATCTCAGCTTCCTCTGCTCTTTAGACCATCATGACCTTCTAGTACCTTGGTCTCGGACTGACACAGCACAGCATCATGCCTATGCCTCTGTTGGCCCTTTGCTGTGGAATGACCTTCCTGCTATAACTTGTGCTGAGATCCTATCTGGGGCACTACTGTTTTTGCCCGTTCTCTTAAGACTTTTCTTGTTTCGAGTGGTCCTTCACACTGGGAGTGCCTCTGTTTAGGTTATGTACATACTTACATGAAAACAGTGCTAGGCCTAAACCACTGCATCTAGTGACTTTTTTATGTAACATTCATCGTTGACAAGTGATTGCATTTCTTAACCGTCCAATACAAATTACTGCAAAATGAAATTTATGAATCACTGGTACAAAGAAACAACTAAGAAGAAATCCTGGTATATTAGCCACATGAAGTGTTTACAAGCAAATGGGAATTCGAAACAATATTAATAAAAACTTCATAATTATGGAACCAGTTCACTGCACAGAATCCGACAGTCTTTATGTTCTGCCAGTAAAAGTATTACATTACAATACAGGAGGTGAAAAAAACAGATCTGTAATTATTTTACGTCCAGATACAGGGCAGGAAGTAAAAATTATGCCCCTTAAAACTCTAAAACATGAAACTTATTGTCTTCTTCCATTAAGCCATTTATTTACTGCTGCATGTTGCTCCAGGCACACAGCAACTGGCTGTACACTACAGAGCTGCCTATAAATGTCAACACCATCATGTTTCTAGCACAGGACACTCGTTACTTCAGTTTTATTGCACTGTATCAACTATCAACTACATAGGCCAGATACATGAAACATGAAACAGATACATGAAGATTGCTTTTGAATGCAATTTTAAATTAGGAGGAACTGGCAAACAAGTGATTGTGGCTATCCAATAATTTCTGGATTAATTCAGTAAAACCATTCTCTGCTACACCTAGACATTTACCAGCATGAAAAAGTGAGTGTCCATAAATAGGCTTGTTCTCATGATTCACCTTGGATATGTCGATATTATATACTACTAACTATAGTTCTGTGCAGTAGGCAAAAAATACTGAAAATCAAGCAGTAATTTGAAGATATAAGAAACTTAAGTTCATGTTAATGCTTGCTAATATATATGAATCACCTACCAATATTATATACATCCTGTACATATACTGCACAATTATTGTGTTGTACGTGCATGTATGACAAAAGTTCACTGTATAAACAGTTCTTCAGACTAGAGAATATTAACAAATGTAATATTGGCCTATTCTATAACCACTGGATACATAATCTGTTCACATGAACATACCAAGGCCAGTCCAATGCTAATAGTTAATAAATGGAGCATTATTCAACTTGAAAGTATTTCAAGTGCCGAACTTGACCTCAGTGAGGCAAGTTCGCAAGAAAATTCAAACAGAATTGCAAAAGTCAAAACTGTACACTGTTCAGCTTGTACGCTGTTTGGCCTGTAATCCAAGAGATCACTCCCAAAATCTGTGAGCGTTCATGAGCAGATGACTCAAAGAGTATACAGACAATGTCTGATGTTGTTCATACGTGTTTAAGCAGGCTCTGTCGAACCAAGTCATGGCATTAAGTTAAAGCAGTCTGGTCCGCTCCAGATATTGTCTTCTAGTGCGAGTAACAGAAACTCAAAATACTTTACAAAATAGAAAAAATTCACTACAGGTGCTTTCCTGAAACCAGTTCTTCCACTGAATAGAATACGATACACACGAACAGTCACATTATTGAGGACCGGGGGGTGGCTCTGTAGAGGCAGGTGTTGATGACGCTTCTAAGTCACGGCCGACATCTTTGGACCCTTCAGGGTCGAGCTGATGGTAAAATGGAGACTCGGGAGTCAGATTGGAAACCTCGCCGGTTTGTGGTGGTATCTCTTGGTTTACCTCAACTTCAAAAGTCGGCACCTCATAGATGTGTTCCATCCGAGGTCTGAAAGAGCTCATGTTTCGTCGGCTGAGCGACCCGTTGCCAGTCGCAATGCCAGCAGTCCGTACTCCATGGACTGGACACATCCAGATGTCTCCGCCTGGAGAAGGAATGCACTCCGGCTGCATGACAGAAGATGGTAGTACCATCTGACGCATCTGAAGTGTGGTTGCATAGTTGCGTTCTATGTCGGTCATTGGCCGGTCGCCACCTTCTGTGAGCATATATCGTTTGCCAAGCATCGGTGTATGGTAGACGATTCCATGCTTATCAAACGTCGGTGAATCGAGAAGACCATCACTAGTAGAAAAGACCTTTTTCCTGCAATATCAACATAAAAATTCCTTTATTGCTTCATATAACTGCAAATAAGCTGCTATTTTATTGCTTCAAGATAATTATCTAAATTTCAACATGTCTAATTTCCAACTGTAACTATTTCTGTATAGATTATATATTATGTATATATATTATATATATGTATACATATATTTTACCTTACCTGCCTGTCGGTTTTATTTTGACTGAATGTCTGTGAATAAACTGGTTCCTGTGGCCTGGCTCACTGTGGGCGCTATATAAATCTCGATATTACTAATACACTAGTGCACAGTTCTTCCATAAGTTGTGCTCCTGTCTATAGGTTTTTCATCCACTATTTCTAACCACAAATTGCAGTCTATTCAGAAGCATAAAAATTTCTTTAACTTGACTTTAACTTAAATAAACTTAATCACCTGCTACTTATAATTATTTGCTGCTACTTATTTTTGTTTCATAGTTCTTATGTTCTTATGTTTTTGTTTGATTATTCCAATCTAAGTATTGACTGGCTGTAATTTAGCGGGATCCATGATCCCTTCTGGACCCCATGTAACCAGTAGGCCTACATATCAAATCATTGCCTTATTTTTTCATTGTTGTTGTTTTTATTATTGGTTACATAAATAAATGACTGATTGAAATTTACTGATTGATTAAATTAGATGATTTTGTTTATAATGCTATTTTAGCTAAGATTGTGGTAAATTAGTTGATTTTGTCTGTAAAGCTATTTTAGTTAAGATTTTATAGTCTTTTGTTAATGTGATTTTTAATGGATCCATCTTATTTTATTTGGTCTTGTTTGTTATTTGTTGTTTGATTTTTGAGCCCAAGGCTTACTCTACTCTATGTATCATTGACTGTCTTTCTTTCCCTATCTGTATTTTTTGCATGTTTAGGTGTCCCTATTTAGCGGGATCCATGATCCCTTCTGGGCCTCCTTGTAGCCAGTATAATGTCAAGCCGTTGCCTTACTGTTTCATTGTTCGTTTTTTTCTCTTCTGATGGTTACAGAAATAAATGATTGATTGATTGATTGATTGATTTGGTATTTACTCGCTAAAGAAAAAAGATGGGTTAAGTCAGCCTTGGAAAAATTAACAAACTGTTGAAATAATTATTTTATCAGCCTAGACACTTACTTGTTCAGCAAAAATAGTCCAACCACAATGATGATTGCAGATATTACAATCGCAACTGCAATCACGATGACAATCAAGATTCCTGAAAGAACAGCAAAATAAACAATTGCCTCAGTTGAAAGATGCAAAATTTCACAATTAAAGAAACCACGATAAAGTTACGTGAGAAATTACAAAGTTCTTCCTAAATGCTACCTCTGTGTATTTGGTAAATATTATAAGATGTATAAACTACAATATTACACAGACATTGCAGTTTAAATTCTACAAGAAATAATTTCTATTTATCAAGTAGTCCAACTCAACATATTTTTATTCAGATACTGTCAATTTACAAATTACAGCCCTGAGGGACACCAAATTTGAACAAAAGACCCAGGGAGTTCTAGAATCTCCACAGATAACCATTTGAGTATGGGCAGTAAGGTAAGACCGGAGCCAGAGAAAGGGAGGGCCCGGGGGGCCTCTGATGCCACAGGAGCTCTCAAAGCATTGCAGTAGAATGATTCACTGACTAATTAACTGACTGATTCATTCACTGAAGCAAGGACTGAATTATTCACACACACAAATTAGAAAAAATTTGAGTTTTTAAAATTGACTACTAGAAACGCAAACAACAACCGTCCACAGTACTTACATTACTCAACATATCCTGTATGTTGCCATCATTTCCGTTTTTCAAAATTAGCATCAGTATCAATGTAATTATAGCCAATTAAAATTTAAAAACAACTCAAGCAGTACAGCAACTGATTAATAGATTTCATAGCTTTTCCAATGAATTCATGCAGATTAGACCACATCCGTGTACTAATGAATCCAATTATGAAGCTCCCTCAACATCAGGAAGAGTAGGGAAGAGTGAAAATTTGAGCAGGAAATCCCTGGTGACGCAGTTATGTGTATCTGGTGTAACAATCGATGGAGTATAAATGCTTCATCACCAATCAAAAAGTAAGGTCAACATTAGCAATACTTTAACTAATACATTCCCGGAATCAACTGTTGTTACACCAAAACATTACAGCCTTTGACGTAAACAATAATATCATTTACTGTTAGAAGTTAATCATATTTATAACAGAGTGCCTCCCAGTGGATTTTTCACCCAACCACCTCACCCAACCTCCATGAACAATTACCCGATGCCTCATCCACTACTCATCTAAAGCTCTTTGATCGATCCATATCGAAAACTGCACCTAGCCTAAGAAATTATCTCCCACCTGAAATCCACAAAATTTTCCATTCCAGCATGATAAGCTTTTTCAAAAATAATAAATTTTATGGGGTGCTAATAAAAATAACTAAATCAACTTTTGGTCTTTAAACCAGAAACAAGTCCCAATGGTTAAAGGCCTTTTAACACAAACTGAGGTAAGTATTGCAACACATCTGAAGCAGACATCTTTTATTTTTAAGCAAACTTTGGACTTAAATTGCTTCTTCATAAGTCACATCCCTCCAAGTCTATGAGGAAAACTGAACAGCCATATGGGTGTTCCCACCCATAACAGAGAAGTTTCATGTCATGTTTTTCTGATCCTCCAACCAACCACTTGGTGATGGTTTCTATTAAGACTCCATAGCCAAAATATTTTAAAGACTGAACAATATTTAGGACTTGCTCAATTCAGTTGAAATTGTGTAAAAGTGTTTTTTTCGTTTTTAACCAATTATTCTTAAATTACACATTGTAAAAATGTGACAAATCAGCAGATATTTCCAGACTGCCTGGATGATTATTTGATAGTGCTTCCTAATAAAAATCGACCAAGACCATTTTTTTCTGGAGGCACAGTGAGAAAAAGGTCAGAGTTGAATGATAGATGGAGTAGATTGAAACCTCACACTCAACAAAAAATGCATGATGAAGTGTAAAGCCTCTGCAGCAAATTATTCAGTGGAGATAAAACAAGCAGTTGTGACATCATCAGTTCCGACCACTGCCACCAGAGGCTGATAGCAATCCACCGTGCCTGCTGGATGGCCAGAGCCATTTACTCCATGAAGATGTGACTATTCTTCATACAGTATGAACCATTGCAGCATTGATCTTCTGGATTATGGTGCCAAGTCAAGTGGGCCCTCATATCGCGAAGGAAGCATCTCAAATTGCGAAAAATAAGGAAGCATCTCATATTGCGAACAAATAAGGAAGCATTTCAAATTGCGAAAAATAAGGAAGCATCTAAGTTAGGCCTCTCTTATTGACTGCCGCTGTATGTCAAATACTGGTTCCAGAGCCCATCATCTGCGGCTGGTCCAAGAAATTACCTGTCCCCATTGCTATCTGATCTGTCAGCATACCTTAACAGGGAGGCTGCAGAAGATGCGACCACAGCATTTGGTCACCATTTATGGTCCCTGTCTCAGCTGCTGGTAGGATTTGGATTCTTCGACGATAATGTCTCAGTGGAAGCGAAGAGATTAATGGTCATGGCTCTCAGAGATACTGAGGGGTCTGATGAACCTCCAAAATGGATTCCACTATTCATCAATCCAGAAATAAAGGGACTACATAACATCTACATGATGTTTTTTTAAATAAGATCCTAGGTGAAGAATTCTTGCAGACTGACCCCAGCAAATGGATACTCCAAAAATCATATCTAATGACAGATTGTTGCCACCTCTTTGAAGGTTGTGAACAATCTTGCAAAACATGAAGCTGCCTTGATTCCAGAATTCAATGCCCCGTAACACGCAACAAGGAACAGAAGCAGCATCTCCTGCAAGTAGTCGAGGGCGATAGAAGCAAGTTCGGTGTGCCAACAAAGATGGCAGCTATCAAGAATTCCAGGGAAACTTGCAACATGAATTACTGACAGACAGATGGTAACCGCATTTTAAGTTTAAATACAAAGCATAATGTTTTATATGGCATTCGCCATTCACTGTGCTCAGTAGATGCTACATTGCAGCTACAGTGTTTTAATGACTGTACTGAGTGACTGTCCAGTGTACTTTAAACTGGTACTCTACCACTAAACTGCAGTTTACATTTTTTCATGCGTGTTTACTGTTTAGTGTGTTACTGTTTACTGTTTAGTTTTTTATCGTTTCAGTTGACGATTTTTTAGGAAACAACACTATAAACAAACTTTTATTGCCTTGAGCATGTCCAAAATATTATTCTATCATGCTAGAAAATTTACTGGTGACTTTTCCCATTTAGTTTCATGCAATAATAGGTTGGAGAGTACCTTTCTGACGCTTCCGTTTATCTGGAAGCAGTGTGTGCGACTGTGCGTATATATATATGCATAGCCAATGATTAGGCATAGCTACATTGAGGCACGAGGAGGTAGTTGCCTCCTCTTGCTTTTTTTATATACTGGAACTTCCATTGACTAATGACCCCAATGACCAGGATTTTGCCAATGGTCTGTGAAGTTGCCTCCTCTTGAATTTAAGTCTCGCTACGTGCCTGTATACGCATGTACAATGTACATATGTATCTATGACTTAATACAGCACTTCTAAGTACCTCACCAGGCCCTCAGTCAATATTCTGAGGGCATTACATAAATTAACAAGGACAGGTTTCTAGTAAATGCTGTCAATTAGCTTTATGAAAAAGTGGTGCTGGAAAATGTTTCTCATGGCACATTCTTTAATAGCGATGTTCTTAAAAGGTGTGATATAAATGTTCAGACACATATACAGACATACAGACACATACTGCTGTCTCTTATGAGTTTAATTGGTGAAGTTAGGTACTGTTTTCTATCATCATCATATGCAATTTACTTACTACTGCGTTCTGTAACAATGTCCTTATTATAAGCAACTGGATCTTATTAGATGTCAATAGAGTCGTGCTGAGTTACTATAATAGAAGTCGGATACAGTATGTGTGTAGTAATGTGTTTAATTAAGTCGTAATTATTTAATTACCAGCATCTAAGAAACCAGCATCACAGGGTATGATAATACACAGAAACGATTTGGGAAGACCTTTGCCATGTGGATTATTCAATGTAAAGCAGAGAACCATGCTGGGCAAATTCAAAGTCAACTTGGGACTGGCGGGAGGTGTGGAAAATTTGCATGCTTCGGTGCAGCGCTGCGCTAAAGGTTCAGTTGGAGATTGGGTGTCAAACTAAAAAGAATGTTCTAAGTAAGGATTAGTCTTATTGACTAGGAACTAGTATCTAAAGAATTTGATGCCATATTTTGATATGGACAAGTGATGCCGAAGTGCTAATATCATCGGACGTTTCTCTAATTCATCATCATCAGTTCCTGACGCCAGCCATTTTTGGCGGCGATGGGTACGAATAAATGATCTCTATTGTCCTCGATCATTTGTCAAGTCCATTGCTCCCCTTAGTATTGTATATATAGATTTATATAACACCTCTCACAGAATAACTATTCAGAGGTGCTCTCAGCACGAAACCCCGGGGGAAAATGCCTTTAAACAGTGAGAGACTGATGAAGAGAACCCAGTTATTAGTTTAGCCCTTAGTGTTAGTCCAAGTGATGTTATGTCCTCATTTACGTTGTCTATCCAACACAGTCTTCGTCCGCCTTGTTTCTTTTTCCATTGAATCTTGCATGTAGTGTATTGTGTGGAATTCTGTCAACTGGCATTCTCTTTACATGTCTACTAATTAAATATCTATAATTTGAAGAACTGTGTGGTATTTGTTTGCCAATCAGCACTCGTGAATAAGCTGGTGCCCTCTGCCTGGCTTTCAAGTAGTGCTTTAGAAGTTTGGAGTTTACAATTACGATTATCATTATAATTATTTAGCTAATGACAATGTCGAGAATGGGGGAAAATCTAAAGTAACAGGAATAAGATCCAAATCCAATGCAGGATCATTACATGTTCATAATTTACCTATCTCCAATGGCTCTGAAACATATAGATCTGTCAATTTCCTTATATTTTAAATTGGAAACTAGTTTACTAAGCAGCATTTATACAAAAAGCTCTTGCTATTTTTCTGCTTCGTAAGACCTCAAAAATGAAACAAATGTCCAATTCCTATTTGCTGTAACTGTTTAACTTACTATTTCCATTTCGATATCACTATTCTGCCTAATAGTGGGACAAATAATTATTGTAACAATGGCTGATACACGAAACAGCCCAGCTAGCCCAATAAACAACTGTATGGCTGAAATTAAATCATCTGAATATATATGTAACATTAACATTATCTGCCAATTTTTACCATTTTTCCAGATATGAGATCATTATTATATCACCTGAATATTCAGGTAACTTTATACGCAATTTTTTGCCATTTTTCTAGGTATGAAACTAACGTTGTCATTACTGTAATTATATTTTTCTTGTAAAATGGTAGCGATTAAACTGTACAAACCTTGATGCAAGCCGGATTCAGGTGGTGCGTCTGATGACTTGCTCCATGAGCTGGCACAGTTGTTATTCACGGCGGGTTCCCACTTTCCATTAATACACCGAACCTCCCAAGTGCCAAGGCTAGGGTCAGTGCATGTCACACGCAGGCCACTGCTGATGATTTCCACGTTCGAACTCTCAGGTTTCACGAATTCAGGACAGCCAATAACTGACAACAGAAACCAGAAATGGAGACAATGATGGCATGATTTTCACAGAAAAGAGCAGTACATTATATGCAAATGCAGCTATCTGTTTTGCCTTTCATCCTGTGTTTGGGTTTCCTCAAAACAGCAAAAAAACATCTGTAAAAAATGACTGCAGCTGTGAACCATTACAAATAGAAACCAACAAATTCCTATTTTGTTCAGTTAATTTCACTTAAAAGTGTGGCTGATAAAAAAGCCTAAAGGAAATACACGTCATACATCATGAACTTCGATTTTTGGTTAAACAAAAGTTTTGGTCACGAAAAGAGGCATACACTGCAAAGGCTATCAGTATTCTAGTGTGATCATTCCATCTTTCTGTAGGTCTGTCAGATCCAGAAGCTTACAGAAGGAGGTCACAATGAATGCCTTGACTGATACACAACACCTGTAGGGATGCGGAAAGGTTTTGGCTTTGAACTTTGTATAGCCTACTATATCTTGACATGGTCCGTATTTGATAGAATATCATAACTTGAGTAATGAAATACCATATGGTACATGTTTATAACTGGATGATTGATGGTAAGACACTTTCATCACAGGAGATCATAGGTATTATAATTGTTACAATGAAGCCTATGTATAGGAAGTAGACTTTCATGGCAGATTGGTTAGCCGGTTTCTCAGATGGATGGGTGAGGCATGGTTAATCATGGACAGGTGGATGGATGAACCAAGCATGATTTGTCTGTTGGCCAACTCCTTGGCTATAATAAGACGCATATACTGTAAAGTCTGCATATGTACATAGTGTAATTGCATACGTGGTCTACTTTTGGATGGAATATATATAGCAAGGCTCAGCTTCAAAATTCTCAGTCAAAGTCATTTAAGTCGAGTACAAAGTCTATGCGAATTCCATATTTAAATTTAAATTGCATGTCAGCTTGAAATTTCTGCTCAGTGTTGTGTGCAGAAATTTCAGATCATTTCAATGATCATTCAGATCATTTCAGAGCAACCGTTCAGTGGACTTTGGAGGATGAAAACATATCTGCAAAGCACCATGGGTACTAGGGATAGTAGAAATTCACCGCAAAAAAGTTCAAAATTCACAGTAACATTATTCAGAAATTGGCAAAAACCATGGCAAATACACGGCATGAAATCGTGGTTTTTTGCTAAGATCTGACGAAACAATCATGCAAATAAGAAAGAAACGTTGTGTTCGAATTGCTGTGTATGAATGTCAGTGTAAACGTCCTGCTTCAAATCACATTTGTATTTTCTAAGATCTTATCAATGTAATCATATTCATAGAATAGATCAAAGCAGCGACGAGCTGTTGCTGTGTAATGTTACGCTAAGTGTCAGTCATAGTTAGTTTCTGCATTATTGCAGACCATCATTACACATAGTGCCAAGTTCTCGTCTGTAAACTGCGACGCAAATTTCACAAAACTTGCCAAAAATCATGGCAATTCACAGCATTTGGGGAAATATACGGCATACAATGATACACGGCAAGTGCCGAAAATCATGGCTTCCATGAGTTGATGAATTTCTACTCTCCCTAACCATGGGGAAGATTCACTCAATAATCTTGTGATTATCAACACTGAGCATGCAGCTACAAATGGAGTTCTGCAACTGCAGATAATGACATTATTGATACTTGGTAGATGCAAGAACGGAAACTCTGCTGTTCTAGAGAGACGTGAATGAATATAAATTCACAACGCCAATTACTCGGAATTTTTGTTTCGGGCAGAAGTAAATCTTGCCCCCCCACCATTGAAACTTCCCCTATGCCTATGAGTGTAGACACCATCATGACTAGATCCTAACTCATAAACTCAATGACTTTTAAATGACCTGGCTGAAGTGATACATAATGCATTATATATATATATGTTACGTTAAGTGTCCTGATACATACATACAAACATACATACATGTGCACAATGCACATATGGTTTACATTCACAGGCTATAATTATGATTAATTACAGTTTTAAAGCTTCTATACACAACAACTATTACTAAAAGGGAAACATTCGTTTCATCCTACTGGTTAAAATGAGATCATGGAAGGCTGAGCTAAGTTTGGGTTTGTGTATCCAAGCCCTCAGAGGGGGGACCGTGACAGAACTGGCATTCACCTGGATTCCCTAATGGACCCACTAGGGACTCCTGACATGCATCAATGGGGCCGTGGTCCTGTCCCATGGTCAAAGATTATTAGCTTTTGACAAAGACATAATGTTTAATCATCATATAATGGCTTATATATGAAATTTATTAGTTTTTGGGCTCCTTAAAAATCTTTTATTCCTACTAAAAATTATATATTGGCAGAATGGGATTACACCAAAACATTAATCAGAGGAACCAGAAGTATACAGATGTGGGTCATCACAACTCTATTTCTCTCATACGTAGAAGCGAAGAAAAGATGACAACAGATTGTACTTGAACAGATTCAGTTCTTGTACAGAACATTCATAAATTTATGAAGCTAGCATGATTTGCAAATGGCAACCTAAACTGAACAAATTTTTGGGGAGGGATCACACCATTTAAAAATCACTGAAAGCTATAAGGGCAAGGATAAACTGGTGGGGCAACAGAATAGTTTGAATGTATGTTGCTATGGTTGCAGGTGTTTGGAAGAAGTGCTATAGCAATGTAACTTGGACACTGGCTTACAGATGCATTTTCAGCAGTTGATAATTTGTTAAAAAATTTTATTAAAGATCATAAAACTTAATTAACTATTAATTACATGAGCTTTGGCCTTGAACACAGCTGACTTTAAAATGGTATCAGACTTCTCATTTTTCTCCAGCATGGTGTTCAAAGTTATGGGTACCTTACTGAAATGGTGCAAATCAAAAGGTAACAACCAAAGGGTGTATTCAAATGAGCAAAATAAAAATGGTGCATGTTAATGATGCCACAGAATAATAAAGGCGCAAACAATAAGCTCCTTGACCTTTCTCTGCTTCGTTTTAATAAGCAAGCAGAAACTATTCCATCTGATTGTAGTTTGTGTCGTCATTTCTGGAGTGCACTCACGAGTGACCCTATATAAAGTTGCATTTGCAATCACAATAATGGCTTATAATAATATGGGCACACAATAATAAGAGCACAAAGTCTTCAAACGGGTGTAAGAACATGTACATAATTATATATGTATATTGGGTGCATGTATACATATATACAAATATATTATATACATATACACAAAGTATAAAAAATACAAAATATGCAGTTAGATACCTATATCGTAATGTAGAATCTCAAATAAAGAGGTTAAATATAAACCTACCTTCATATTTTATCAGAAAATAAATGGGGTCTCTCGAAGGACTGTTTAACTTTGTCATTGAAATTTGAACTTCCTTTGCCATGCTTGTCAACACCGGTGTCTCCCTCGATTCTCCCGCACATACCAAAGTTCCGGGACCATCATTCGATACAAAGCTGTCCTTGAGCACAGCGTATATGTGACAGATGGTACCTTTGTCCGGCGTTGTGACATTTCGATAGACTCCAAAATCTAGCAAGGTCAAGTGGACAGTCTGACCCGGTTGTAGCTGTATTTTCCATGGACACAACGACGAACCCTTATTTGTTTCATCAGTTATTACGTTTGCCAGGTAGCCAACAGATGACACTACGGGCACCGACTGGTTGGCGACGCAGCTCTGATCACCAGCATTATACACTGAAATTGTTTAAAAAAAACATTAAGTTTAAAAAGCCATTCAGTTCATAAAGTTTTCCAGTAATGATGATGATGATGATGATGATGAAGATGATGATGACAAAACCAACAATATCTACAGCGCCGTAACACAGCACATGCTGTTATAAGGGCGCTAATAAGTACATTGTAATTTAATCCTAGCCAATTACTTAAAGAGAAATTAAAAGCAGAGATCATAATCCATTGTTGAAGCCAGTTTAAAATTAAACCGATCAGAGAAAACAGAGGACAGAACAATGAGAACATGGTGGGTATTGGCAAGTTGAAAGAGATGAGTCTTAAGTTTTGGCTTACATGAAATCAAAGAAAATGACAGAACAAACTGCATTGGGCAGCAAATTCCAAAACTTTAGATCAGTGACCGGGAAAGACTGAGCACCCAACAGTGTCTGGTTGCATAGCACAGCAAGAGTCATATTGTACATTGATCAAATGCAATATCAATGCAAAAACTGTATTCGTGCCTTTCTAATAAGAGGATAAATCATGGCATGAGCAAAACTGATAGGAGCAGGTTTGGGAAGAAAGAGGTTGACAAGGTACATTCACAAGCAACTATATAGGAACTGAAACTAAAATATTAAACTGGAGTCAAATGTATATTCAAAGTAAATGAAATTTAACATGTAAACTGAAAACTACACCAGTGATGAAATTCACTGAGACGAAGCTTAAAAATCATATGACTCCTTAAACAGTCCTTAACATAACATTCACAACAAATGCACCTCTGTAAAAGGCAATTCATACACAACCAAACTCCTAGAAAGAGTCGGGATTCAGGTTTAAATTTCAATAAATTTAGAGCAAAAACTGCATTCTTGCCTTCTTGACAATGATAAGAAAACTCTAAATACTGATTCAGTTCTTTTGAACAGGAACTTGTCATCGTATCAAGGTCTCTATTCGGAAGAGTTATATCACAAGATCTCCTTCCTCCACATTGTTTGTCAACAAATGGCAGGACGTCAATGGAGCACGGCCGTTCCGTGGCTTCCATCTGCGCGCATTTCCCTCTTCGGATCCTACCATAGCGAGCAGAGTTGATGAAGATAACCTGTCCTTCACTGCAATTAGCACGGAATGTTTCCCACTTGCAAACTTCCTCTTGTTTAATATCTGCAAAGAAACCGGATAAGGTATGTAGCCTTACAAGGAGTTAGTCACTTAACACAAAGACTAACTACTGTCTTTAAATCAACAAAGACTAAACACTTAGCTTAAAGCACAAGTCAAGCGTTGGATTCAACTTGACTGAAAAGAAATTTTGGGATCACTCATTTGAACATATTGCTGACAAAATTTAATGGCAAGCATACGAAATTCATGATGATGATGATGATGATGATGATGACAAAAGATGATGATGATGACAAAAGATGATGATGATGATGATTAAAGCACCAGAAACCAAGTAAGCTAAATACTGAATTAATAAACCGTCTTTAATGCCATAATCAAATGCTTTGGTCTCAAAGTTTTGATTGGATTTGCAAACAATTCGCTTCAGTGGACCATCAGTTGATGACTGATGCATTAGAACTCGTCACCATAGAAGTTGTTAGACAAATACCTATTGTATAGGTGAATGCAATCAAAATGCGATTCATGTAATTTAATGCATCTAGTCTAGTCCTTTTAACTACCTCATAGAGATGTTATAAAAGGAATGCCAGCAATGTAAACTAACAGTCATTCGTTGTGAGTCAATCCAGTTATGCAGGAAGCCAGATGGTACATGGAAGAAATGCAAAATAAGGAAAGGGTAAGAAGTCTTGTGCCTGAACCTGGAGAATGTCAAGAGGAAGGAGAAAGTTAAGACTTACAAAGGTTTATGCAGTTAATTTCAAATCTGACACCAGTCTTAGTTATAATACTTTTAACTGTAAGTTATAAACTGTACGTATGTTATCTGCCTTTATCATCAACCACGGAACCACACAAACACACAAAACTTGCTTCAAAATGTATTATGATAGGTGACACCAGGATTCAATCTTTGCACATGTAAGTGACAGACCACATGATCCACAAGCTGTCACTCTGACTGTTAAAATAAGTAAGAACTAAGCAAGGCAGGGACATATGAAAGGGTTTACCTAAGTAAGTATATTAGTAAGTATCTACATAAGTAAAAGGATATAGTTTTAGAAAAATTAAGAGTGAATGGTTGGATATGCTCCGATAACTCTTATTTGAAAAGCCTGCACTACCCCCTGTAAGTAAATGCTGTGACTGTACTGAAACTTGAAAAAAGTTGTTATAGGGAAAGTAAAGTTTTACGTGATCAAGTGTTCCTTTCTTCTAATAACTCCAGTGACAATTACCAATCCTCAGTCCTCACTCTTTCATTTTATCCCAACATTTCCCAACAATGGCCTATTATTCTGTCACTTCTTAGAGCAAAAAAACACCATGCCACCAGATTCCTTGTTCACTTAATAAAGTGACAGATCTACACCATCCTATTTTGTTTTCATCCGGTTTTCTCTTGGCCATCCATTCTTCCCTCTAAAGTAAAAGGAAAACTAGCCCTATTGTTTAGTTGTTTTACAACACAAGCCTGCTGTTTTCTTTTCTTAGAGCAATTTTATTTATAATTTATGACAAAGCTTTCCTAAATTTTCTCCAAAATGATGTAGATATCAATTAATACTCTAGACTTTTCAAAAACACATTCTGAGAAAGTACTCAAGTGCATCCCTTTTATTTTGTCACAGCTATTTCCCTTTTCAGGGTATAAAATTACAGGCATCTCCTAATTTTCGTGTGGTACACATGCTCTCCCAGGACCCTGGATAATGATGCTGCTGCCTGAATAGAGAAGTATTTCACAGCTGCTGCCCTCTGCTTTCACGAGTTTATCATTGTTATCGGAAACCTTAAAGGGGTTTGGGCAGCCATTTCTGAGCCTTCAAATTATACCGGCTAAATGCCTCTCAGCCAACCAGCTATCAGCACAAGCAGCACTAGACGAGTGGAGGAGCCCACATAGGAACTGGGCAACACACTCATACACAGGGCAAGTACACCAGGCAACCCGATATGTGCAACCACATGGGCAATGGTTCATAAATACAAACCACGTGTGCACTGATGAACATCATGAACATCCCACGTATACATGACAAATAGTGATATTAAAAAAAACATACAAAAAACTGTTTAATTTTCATGTTGCAATCATTTGTAATTAGTACTCTGCTGTATCATGGACAATTACTGAACATATACTCTGACAAACTCTGAACAACTGAACAGTAGAACTTTGAACAATTGAGCAAATATACAACTTATCCTTCTGTCCTTACTACTGTTATCATGTAATGGGCTGCGGTTTGCCATCCCGATTGATAATAAATGAATCTAAACATATATATTTAAACGTATTTGTTGTTAGCAGGCAAAACTCTAGAATCTAGATACAGACAACCAGTGTACTTTGCTGAACATTTTGGCAGAAACAATAAATAAAAGTTCTTATGAAATCTGACAATAACAAAGAAACTATAAAAGATTTATTCGCTGCGTCAAGTTTACCTTGTCAAAGGACCTTCTTGCCATGTCCTGGGACACTTGTAAGATGTGTTAAGGGAGCTTATTCCTACCAAGTGAAAGTTTATAATAAAAGATGGCCATGTGTTTCATCCATTCACTTCAACGGTTTGCCCACTCCCTCCATGTGGGTTGGGCTAGACAGCACACCCCATTAAATAGCCTCAGACTCCAAAGACCTGGTGTTTAGTAAAGCATCAATCCCATGTTACTACCCTCATCACCAGCAGAGCTCCTATCTCCAGATGAAGGGGTTTTAGATTGCACGGTTTCTCAAGTTCACTACAGGTCACTGAAAGTCAGATAAAACCTAAACACCAAAGACTGGCTTGAAGAAATGAACTAACTGACTCAGCTGAAGTTCTGTGCATGTCAGCAGCACATACACCTTCTTCCTCACTTCCATGTATTATTTTATTTGTCTAGATGTAGAATTTACCCCATAATTTCTGACATGTTGGAGCTTACTCATGCTGAGTATACACCTGTCGGAATTATTCTTAGTTTCTTATACGGATTTGTATGTTTTGACAATATTTCTTCGAGTATCTTCTTGGCCTACGTGACTGCATGTGGAGAAACGGGCTTCCTGATGAGCAGTGAGGTCTCGGAACTATGGACCAACTTATGCCATCTGCAGCCGGTAACTTTAGACTCTGTGGAGTATCTAATCTAATCTAATCTACTGACTTCTATAGTGCCCTTATCACAATCAAGAAACCAGAAGCCAGAAAATGGTTGGCATGCAAGTGGAAAGAGATGAGTCTTAAGATTAGACCTGCATCACATCAAAGAATTGATAGAAACATCTGAACTGGAACCAAATTTCAAAGCGGAAACAGGAGCCGAAGACCAGCAAAAGAACCAAGTGCCTGGCACATCAAGAGCCACATTATCCATCAAGTGCAATGACTACTTGTATGAGGGGTGAGCATGGAACAGACAGAGGTCGCCTGGTTCAAATGGTGCACTCTGTGACCTGTAAGGCAAATTCCGAAATGGGTATTTTGCTCCCTCAGCAGCCAGTGCAATGAATATAAGATGAGCACAATAATTATGCTGATAATTTAAGGGTCTTTCTTATGGCCCAATCTGTAGACATTATTACGGTATATAAGACTTGGTCGAGAGCTGTTACACATTTTAAACTACAGCACTAAATGTCAAGTTCTAAGAGCCAAATGTGAGAAGAAATTGAAACAACAGTACAAGCAACAGTAAGAGTGAATTCAGAAAACAAAAAACTCTGAGAATGGACTGATATGTATGGAACCCAGTGGAACAACTGCACCAGGTCAGTAGAACAGACACAACTGAAGGGAGGGAATGAGGGAGAGACTGGGGGGGAGGGAGGGACAGCTGCAATTTTTGGCCTATCACTTTTCTGTATCCAGGCAGTTCCTGCAGGGTATAATTAGTGGCACCGCATGATTGCCCTCATGGTACAACTATACTTCAGGAAGAGGACGAAACCCACATTAAATGTGAGCTCATTTATATGACAATCTGGTGGTAATATGATGGAAGCATTAATAAAACTCAGTCCACAGGAAAGGTCACCTGCACCCCACACCACCACCACCATTATCAGGATGATCACCATCACCACCACCACCACCACTATTATCAAGATCATCATTCATCCTCATAGCCACCATCACAACCACCACCACCACCATTATCAAGATGATCATCCTCAAAACTACCACCATCACCACCACCACCACCGCCACCGCCACCACCACCACCACCACCACCACCACCACCACTATAATCAAGATGAACATCATCCTCATAGCCACCATCACAACCACCACCACCATTATCAAGATGATCATCCTCAAAACTACCACCATCACCACTGCCGCAACCACCACCACCACCACTATAATCAAGATGAACATCATCCTCAGCAGAATCACCTGCACTGCCATTAGCAAGACGTACCATATTGTACTTAAGTTATGTAACTTGAGATTGACAGTGTGTTTTTGAAGCCTTTGAAGATTGGTGTATACAGTTGCTCCAGAGATAGGAAAAGATGTGCACTTCAAAATCAGTGCGGTACTGCACTAGTATTATAGATGTCACTGGGTAAAATAACAGATTATCATTAACTATTACAATCCACTAATAGTACTATGGTGCCTACTTTTAATAAGACAAACCGTAATTATGGTAAATTAGTCTTCATTTTGACCAAAGTAATAGGCATCCAAAGTTGCAGTAGCACAAACAACATCAGAGAACTTAATGATAGACATCTTTTGTATAATCACAATGAACTCCAACTGGGAGAGAGATCCAAACAGATGAGAAAATGAAGTGAGCTAAACCGATACTACAAAGAGCAGTAAAAACCTGCTTTTAAACTTAGCCCAGTTAGACTGAGATTACCCTGGATGTTAAGTTTGCAAAGGACTCCAATCGATCAACTCCATGAGAACATCACAGAAGGAAAGCTGAATTTCTCACCAAGTTCATGCATAAGCTACTTTTGTTCCTAATTAACCAACAGCTGACCCAGATTCTCCTTCTGCTTCTACAGCCCAAGTCCCACTTAGCAAAATCGTAAGATTTGTGGGACTTAAAGGCAGTACATGGCACTGCCTCACTACGAGACTGAAACCTAAGAGATTCAGAAACAAATTAGATAAACATATGATCTATAAACTTCTTCATTCATAAACAATTAAACAATTCATAAACAATTCTGATAAATTTCAATGGCAACAAGATACAAGAATATCTAATACAATGAGAACTTGATCACATATTTGGTTACTTCAAGTCACTTTTTTTATCATTCAGTCCTTAAAGGGTTTTGTAATTCTAATGTTTCATTTGACATGTCTTCATATTTCTTTTTACTCTCTGCATGGTAACCCGATCAACCTAAGTTGCAAATTATAAATGACATCCATAGCTATACATACATTGATTCATTTCACATACATTTTATATTTGTAATTATGTCGCGAATTAGAATCTCAGTGACTAAAATAAGCAATTCCCATGATGAAGTTAACAAGACTATGAAGATTTGTTTGAATATAAAAGCTTAAGGTCAGTGATAAGAAGTTAAATTTCTGCCAACAGAGGCACACATGACAAACGCTACAGAGCAGGATGCACAGCTGTTGTCATTTCTTCATACTGATGAGAAAGCCCAAGGCAGGGCACCATCCTATACCAAGATAACCAAAGCCATAAAAATATTCTAGAAACAGTTAATTAAATTGACCCAAACCAGACCTCAAAGACCCTCTGGGCCCAAACTATTGAGTAGCCTGAACTCCCAAATTTACCCACAGAGTCTGTCTACAGCTGAAGTAAAATTACGGAAGAAAAAAATACTCAGAATATCTTTTTTTGCAAACTGTATAATGTCTGGCAAGCATTCCAATCAAATTCACTGCTGCACAAATTTAGATAAATTATTAGAAATTAAATTTACCAGACCTTGATATAACTGTATATTTAACTTATCTCTCATATCATAATTGTAATTATGATTTTCTGCATGCGTGGTATACATAATATCCACCACAGGCTAACTGTCCCTCTCTGGCAGACTGATCTTCTGGATGTTTTAATACCTGATTGTGGCTTGGGTTTGTGCACAGTTGTTTGATGCCATTTTCTAGTGCAAGAAAATAAGACAGTTTGCACTTTCCTTACTGAGATCAATTGTTCACGACAGAACAAGACTATTGCTTCAAGACAGTTTCCAAAAAGCCAAGACACAACCTCAAGATCGAGACTGAGATCAGCCTCCCATGACAGAGAATGAGACTGAGACCAAAAAATCCTGTCATGAGATATCTTGATACTGAGAATGACTCCTAAGACCAGACCATACCTCTGGTTTTATACCAGTTTACATTTATAAAACAGCTCGAAAATAATAAGTGACTGCAAGATAAAATGTAATGCAAATGGAAAAGTGAGCAACAGGGTAGCGAAAGATTATTACTAGAGTGTGCTATGTATTCAATTAAGCAATAAGTATCCCAGTGAAAGTTTCAACGCAAAACAACATACTTGCAACAGTCAGATGCCAATCATAACAGTCACTAATTCGGTTTTCACGATGTCTGTTGAGAAGCTGAGCAAACAAGACCAACTCAGTGTCATTAAAAAGGGAGGCGAGAACACAACTGTGTGGTCATTCAGGAGCTTATCATTCACCCGAAACTAATCACTATTCAGTGTGGGTGGTGGAATTATTTGCACTTTCAAGAGCTCCTTAAACATAGCAAAGATATGAAGTTATTTGGTTAAACATCGAAATTCTAAGATACTTCCGTAATTTCATGAAATGGGAAAGCGTGGGTGGATCAGTTGCGTTAAACAGACTGTTGGTACAAGCACGTAGTAATTGTGCACTTGGCATTTGAAGACTTACTCATAGGACATAAATTCATTAATCACTTCAATTCAAAGAAGCTGCGTTAAGAGCACTGCGGTAGTATCACGCAGGCCAAGAACATAAAAGATAGGAAGAAATTCCCTTCCACACGCACATACACACAGATAAGGAGAATCACAGGGAATCAGGAACATGGATTGTAACACATAGGAAGCCAATGAAAATTACAGAAGAAAGAGCCAAGATATGAGTCTGTTGGGAATGGGTGTCAGAGAGCCTGACATGTGGAGGAAGAAGGAGAGGAGGAGGGTGAGTGGGAAGAAGAAGAGGATATGATAATCATAAAGGTCAGATATATCTTGGCCTATCCGGGTTATGCTTCCCATATTTCACCAGAATGACAAGTGTAGATTATATATACAACAGGTGGGAGCCGTGCACCCCAGTTATCAGGGACACCTGATAGTCAGTCCCCGCTGGTGTCTGTTCAATCCAGGGCTTACTGATGCTGAAGACTCAATTTGCCACCCCCTCAACCACCAATCATCTCCAGTGTCATAAACAGACAAGTAGAAGCACACACGAGCAGATGAAGGAGTATGCAGACAGACCCAGGCATACACCTATCCAAAGAGCACATGCAACTATAATTAAGGTAGGCTGCACTAACAAGATTTTGTGTACATAGGACAGAAGAAGTAGAAGACTAAGGCCTTCAGTGATGCAGGATTTACAGCAAAATATTTATATGACACAAGTATTTACAGTATAAGCAGCAGAAGTACAAAAGAAAGAACAAAAGGAAACACAAAGGAACAGCCGTACATCTTGGATAAAATCTCAGCTGACACCTATTTACACTAGTGTAGAAAAAGGCATGGAAGCCACTTGCAAAAGGCAAACAGTTCTAAATAAAAATTGGATGAACAAAACATTAAGCAACCAAAGATAATGATTTTAATCAATGCCAAATGTCCAAACTAATGGAAAATCTGGCTACAGGACTTTGACTCTAAGCATTAAAAAGCCAGTTGTTTATTTTATACAAGGCAAGCAGTCACAAAGGACTTGGGAATAACTGGAGAAGGGTGGACTGTTTTTGTGGACTTACTGAAGCCTTTTTAAGCCTGTTGCCTTGCCTTCCTATTACAGAACAGGCAGGCGGGGTGGGGGGGCACAACCATGGGCTGAATTCTGGAATACTTCACCACTCTCTGTTCTTCACTTTTCCAAATTCTAAGTTCACTTAAACCTAGACACAACTTGTCAACTTTGGGATTCTACTAAGTAGCAAAAACCCATAAAGCTGTACCCCAGATAGCTCTTCCCATTAATTCTTTTGTATCCCCAAAGGCAAAATCCATTTTTGTTGTAGATCAGAACAAGAGACTTCTTCAAGGTTTCCACGTCTAGTAAAACATAAAGACGACATCAGACATGATTTCTGCTGAAGTTGGGTAGTCTGCCTGTAGAAGGACGTGTGCACAACCTATGAACATTTGTAATAATGTCAGTCATTATAAAAAGTACTGATCTGATGACAGGAGTCATTCAAAGCATGCGATTTCCTTCTAGCACCCACAGCAGTGTCATCATCTATAGCTTAGTAATTCTCTGAAAGCTTTTAAATGAGTGAAGCTGCCACCCCTCCCCTGCAATTACTATGAAGCCATGCTAACACTGCAGATGTTGCTGTACAAAGTCTGCCAATGTTATTCGAACTACATCAAGTGTTGATCCATTGCACCAAATATTTCACTGGACACTTTGGCTCTTGTAGTGCCACTCATGAGGACAGTGTAGGGTTCTCAAAACTTCTTCCTCTCGCAGCTTGGTCAGATGCTTTGCAATTCGCTGCCCAGTTGTTGTGCGTGTTCTGTGTCAGCGTGGCATTGACATTTGGACCTAAACTTCAGACCTATATTTCTCAAGGTCCCTAGTTTCCATGACCTATCACATTTCGACAGGGTTGCTCCATTATATTACCCCAAGCGCACCAATGTCCTACATAGGACATATGAAGCCCATAGGACAATATTCTTACATGGACTTAACATGTTCTAAGTTAGATCTAGCATATTCAAGTACACATGAAGCCCAAATGGGGTACTGTCACATGGGCTTCAGTTGTCATTATTTTGTCTCATTCATTTACCCTCTGTGACATTACATATGACGCTGCTGTTTGAGTACAATTTTTGACTACAATTTCACTTTAACGATGATCTGCATTGGTTTCAGAATCACTTTTAGCACACGCTCGTCATTAAAGTGTCAAGTGACAACGTCAGAACAGGATGACTTGTCTACTACTACTGCTATATATACACTGACCACAGTCCATAAAGAAAAAGCTTTCTACTGAGAGACTGGGATGTTTCCTCTGGATTAACGGAGAAATGGATCAGGAGAACAGAGATACTAGGCTAACACGAGTCACACGACTTTGCTTTAATGTCACCAGAGCTTCTAATCAGCAGTTTTCATGTTAGCAACTCAGACAAGGTTCAAAACCTGACGTAACCAGTTAGCACCATCCCACTAACATTACTTCTTTGTCACTAACCATCGTTTCAATGGCATAATTTCACACTGCCGGTGTCCCGTGATATTCTATACCCCCTAAAGTATATACCCCCGGATGAAATAAACCGGTTTAGAGCAACCGGGAGGATAAACCATTCTATCCCCCATCGTCATACGCATCACGATAGCCAAGACGAAAATCCAGTCAAAGTCACCAAAAACGAAGCAAATTAATTTCAGGTCAACGTACAAACTAAAGATACACTACTTAAAAATTTTTATGTGTACAATAAATCCAAACAGTACAACTGAATACACATAGAAACCGCCAATAATGCAAACTAAACCGGATACTCCATTTCGCTACGGGGATACTCACTTAGGGGGGATACTCTATTTCGTGACACCGGCTCCACAAGATAACTCTTTTGGCCCTCTTCTGCAGATTTAGGCCCAGGTCCTGTAACTGCCCCAAGCAGACCCGGAGTTATGCCACTGCTTTTATGCTTTAATTGCTGTCATGCAAGCAGTGACAACGTTTTGGCAATATTGTAATATTTCAGATATCTGGCAAAGCCAACAGCTTTACATGTAAAAGTACATTTAAAAGTGTCATTTACCTTTCAGTTATAATGCCATTAAAAATTGTAATTTGAAAATAATTTCCTCAGCTGGTAATGCATTCAGATTGCATTAGTTAAGACTAAAGCTACATGCAACAGGGAGCTTTACTGAGTCAGTCTTTCTTAGCAATAAACGTACTGATCAGCTTCTCTTTCACATCATCGTTTATGATAAGATAAAGACTTTTCAGACACGTGTAACTCCTCCGAAAGTACATCTGTTAATTTCTGGTATTTTGCAATTTTGCAGATGCACAGATGCTAAACACATAGCATCATAAATCAACAACAGTGAGTAATTTCAAAACAATCACAAGCAGATGAATTACTATTTTCTGACAGAACTTAGCTTGCACTGCTTATGAAATTATAGCATGCAGTGGTACCTTGGCAAGAACAGTGAATTTAAGCAACACCAAATGTAGAAAGTCAGGCCATCCTTGCTAACTTACCCTGCCAAACCTCTGGTAGGTGACTAGACAGTAACTCAAACTTACAGGTCATAGAGTCCTGCTGTTTGATTGCTTCCATCATGGTTGTGCTTGAGATAAAGGGTCATTTGAAGGGAATATGGATATAAAGTTTGACTGGGCTTCTGAGAGGCAGGTAAACAAGTATGTAACTTTACCTTGCTTACATATGCTGGTTGAAACAAATTGCCAAATAGTAAATCATTATACACCATAAACATATTATTAACATTACTGAACATTAACATTAACATTAACCCTTTCAGTCCTACCCAGTAAAAAATTAAAATCCCGGATGAACTTGGACGAAAAAACAATTTCTTTCTTTCATAGTTATGATTTAAAAAATCAAGAGTAATTGCTAAGTAAAGTAAACAAAATTAAACGCGCAATTCAAAGCTATTGTTTTGGGAGAAATGTGCAAAGAATTTTGTATTATTATGAACAATTCCATAAAATTTGTGATTAAAAAATAAGTTTTTATCACTCCACTGTCATCGCCGCGCTAGTCGCTTTCTAAATTGGCAGAGTGATCCACCACTTCTTTCAAAGTGTACATTTTTCTCTTATGTGACAAAGTTTCCGATGTTTATGTAATTTTCTAATAAAATTATTATTTCTAAACGCATTCAGTTTTACACAGACAAGAAATAAACACACAGTTTCAGAATACACATATTTTCATACGTTATAGTAGTTTATCATTTTTTCACTACTAGTGCGCCACCTTGCGGAGATTATAGATGTAAACTCACGCGCTAGTAGACCTATCTCACATATAATATTCCCAGTACTTGCTATTGAAAAATCGAAAGACCAACGTTATAACAGAGTCCATGTTATGCCGCCGGATTAATCTGGCGTGCAAGGGATTATAATTATTTTTGGTCGCCGGATATATCCGGCGCTCATGGGACTGAAAGGGTTAACATTACTGAAGATCTCCTGGTATTCTAACCTAGAAGTCAAGATATTGGCTTCTGCTAAATTTGCAGTAACTGAAATTCACATCAGCTGAATAACAGATGAGAACAGTTTCCTTTCTGGGTAGATCAAACAGGAAACTACTGATGGACAGAAACCACCAATGGGTCAAGTCACCTCTTTCATTGTGTAATACACTTAAACCATGGACTTCAAAAACTACTGTTTTACTGACTGCTGTTTAAAAATGCATATCAGTTAAGTTATTAACTTGATGGCAAGAAGAGGGCTGGCCACCCGCTTGATATTATATAGTATGGCAAGAAAATTAAGCTGCAAAAACTTTATGTCCATATTCCCTTCTTAACACTGGCTGAAAAGACTGATCTTGTTCTACATTTTCATGTAGTCCCTATAAGAACAGTCTTCCTTTGCCTATTCAGGAATCCTAAAGTCTTTATGTTTTTTTTTCAAAAAAAGTTTAAAATGCACTTGCTACATAACTCAGCATTTGCACTGGCAATTGACAGTGTAAAACATCCTGTGCTATATAAATTTTCGTAATCACAATTACAATTACAATTACAGTTAGTGCTTGCTAGGACAGTTTCAGCAAAGTGGACAGTGCAAACTGTCAAAACATATAGACTTCTATCTGACTCAGTACTTCACTCAAAAAAATATTTACCACAAATACAGATTAGTTAAGAAAACACAAACTGATGACAAACAACAACCTCCCAAAACAAAGCTTCTGACTTACTCGAACATCAAAGTGTAGGCTATCCAAGATGAAATGAACCACAATGCAATGACTAACTACATGTAGCTAATCAACTCCAAATTCATACTAAAGTGCTACCTGAAAGCCCAGCACAGCACATACAGTATGCTTATTAACAAGACTAGTGCTGTGCCAAGTCAGAGACACAGCAAGAAGAATATGACCTGGTTAACAGGAGATCACAGAAGAAGCGTGACAGAGAAGCTGTCATGAAGATGTTTACACAACAAATGTTAGTCATGGAAATTTTTTCCACCATCGCTAATATAAACGATCGAGAAAGAACATTTTTGCAGTTTCTTTAGGGGCCTTAATAGTTCCTTCAGGCAGACCACAAAATACTTCAATTCTATTCTATTTATGGACTTACAAAGCGCCTCTCACAGTACAACCTAATCAGAGGCGCTTCTAGCGCGAAGGGCCCCTCAAAAATTTCTCTATGTATGCATATGTATGCATGTATGTATGTATGTATGTATGTATGTATGTATGTATGTATGTATGCATACATGCATGCATGTATGTATGAATGCCTGCATGTATGTATGCATGCATGTATGTATGTATATGTCAAAGAATTTATATAGCACCATTTAGATGATGAAACGTGACTTATAAAAAGCACATGGCGTTTCCCACAACGTTAATATGAATTTCTTTTCATGCACATATGTAGCACCGGCTACACCGCTGTTAGCAGAAGCCAATAAGCATGATGTATCTTGACTTCTAGGTTAGAATACAGGACACTTTCAGCAATGTTAATATGTTTGCAGTATATAATGACTTACTAATTGGTCTACTGCCAAGATATCAAACAACCGTACTCAACAACAGTGCGTAAAGGACTTGCTCGAGGTCCCTCTATTATAGGCCTACACAGTTATCTGGTTCAGCAGAGGATCAGACATGCACTGCCTGTTTCACAGAAGAATGCACAGATAGTGAGCGCATCTTATCGGCTAGCAAATAAATCTGAAGTTACGAACAGCAGGAAAGAACGCCCTAAAGCCAATCCCTCATGTCAGCCATGGACATGAAGTGCTTCAACTTCCTTTTCTTTGCCTTGGTATGTAGGCCCTAATCCTCGTCCCATCGACAGTGTACACTCAAAGTACTCATTTTATGGTCATGTATGCTAGAGGGAGCTAAAGTAAATTTGTTTGAAATATTCTGTCCTGGAAAGGATTTGAACCCCTTATCTGTGGGTCTACGGTAACCACTAGACTGCTGCACCACTTGTAATTGTAGTGCAGCGCAATGGGGGGGGGTCTACCCGAATTCCCAAAAGTGGTTAAAATGCTAAATAGACCGAATTCCCGAAAGCAATTTTTCTACCAAGCGTTCGAATCCTGAAAACTAGTAGGAACTAATCAGCCAAAATCCTCCACAGCATATTCGAAAGTATCTCCAGAAGTTAGAGCTGTGCAAATTCATTCGCTTATAACTTTGAACACAGATTTCGGGCATCCGATGAAAATTCTGTTTCAGGGATTGGGGTTGCGGGTTTTCCGCTAGGCACCTGCGTAATGCTACACGTAGGCTATGATTGTATAAATTTATTAAACGAAGGCCGACGTTGTTACCTTTAGCTGCAACCTCTGTGTGCAGAACCCCGACCAGAAGCATCCATAAGCAGACGATCCTCCACATCTCTGTCCTTAATCTACGAAGTCGAGACTCCGAAACACTGGTTCCAGAAGTTGCCTCCATGTTCCACCTCAACGTTATCTCTATTCGAACCTACTCTCTCCACACTCGGACACTAAGACTTTAAGACGTCACACAGCGCTATCACAGCAACGAACTTTTAGGGCAAGTGACGAATGGTGCGAAGTATTTAGTACTTATAAGAAGCGGTCACGTATGCATCCCATTCGTCCGTCGTCCCATCCACCGCAAGCTATAGGCCTATACCGCTCGTATACAGCCCACATAGGCTCACGCGTTATTTCAAATGACTCGACCAGTCAGTGAATACCGCGTAAAGATGTCTCCAGCCGAAGTTCCCGTCGAGCGACAGAGAAAAACCCTTCCAACCTCCAACCCTCGGTCGCAGAGGCTCCTGCGACTGAATCACTTGACAGCAGCACCAGCTCCCTCTAGCGGTGAGGTCGCAGCAGCAGCAGCTGCAGCAGCCGAGCCTCATTCAGAGCGCCCTCTATGATCCTCCTATTCGCGCGACGAAGCAATCAAGAGGTAGGCTAGTAGGCAACCTGCCCCTCTGGCTCCCCTTCTCCGCTGTCCCTGAGCATTCGGGCTCATATCCGCCCGTTCGAACGCACTTAAACTCCAAGTCAACATCTGGGTCATGCCACTTCTGCTGCTGCTGCTGCTGCTGCTGCTGCTGCTGCTGCTGTTGCTGATCTGCCAATCCTCCTTCTCCTCTTCTTCGTCGTCCGTTTGCCTCCTCTTCCTCCAGCAGTTCTCCTCCTCCGCTGCCGCCCCCTACCAGCCCCTTCCTCCCCTCCTCTCTCGGTATACCCGACATTTGGCTTATCAGTCAAAGGCGTTCCAGGCAACTTGAAATTCAGACCGATCTTGAACTTCTGTACAAGAAGTAAAGAACGCGAACCCCAGCGTAGAGGTTGGCAATCGTGGACCGTTTGGCGCTGGGCTTCGAGCCTTCGATTGCCGGAAGGTGCATGTTAAATTTCGCATCCATTTACTATTAGGCCTACTGGTCATATGGTAAATGCTATGGGGCTACCGTTTGTGACCCCCACGGTTCTGCAAGAGCCTCGAGTGAAGTTCGTTCATTTGGCCTCGTAAAGTTCTGTTTCTCAGTTTAGCTTTTCATATCTTACACCTATCTTGTTTCCTGCTATCAACAACTTTAGATCTCGAAGATAGTTTAAATTATGCAAGTGTGGCATTGATCATTTGACGGTAACTTTATAGCATGGCATTATGATAACTTTACGGGTCTTTAGCCGAAATATTATTTGCATTAATAGCTTCCTGTTGAGCAACGGATTTGTTTCAAATTGGGGCCCATAGTTTATAAAACATTCATAAACTGGAAAACTAGAATACTTATAATCAGTTCTCCAGTTTAGGCCTCATAATTATAATAAGCGTAGGCCTATACGATTTGGATGCCAATGTAAACCGTTAGCCTACCTTGCAACATTTCCACGTGGTTCTGCCTCTGAGTAATGGAGAAACGAATTTCTTCGGACACTGAACAGGCTGGGAACAGTGACGTCTACCAATGGTGGGGGGTTTAACGTACGTTTTGCACATAAACTGGCGGTCAATTGTAGTCTTCCGATAATATAAGTCGGCCAGAGTGGGGGTTGATCTCCCAATCCAGGAGAGGGGTTAGACGCCACTGGCTGGGAACGATCAGCGGTGGTCTATGTCACTCTATGAGTATGACACACGTAGGCCAACAAGTTACTCCGGAAATTTACGTTACAAGGCTCTTAGCTATAGATTCGGTTGAACTGGTGTAAGTCAGTGAATGCGTCAACCGTCAACTGTTGTCTCTATATTATGGTTCTCGTACCGCCAACGGTTCTAACAGCTCAAGCCGAATCTCTCGATCGACCGATCGAGTTAGGCCTATTATACGAATCCTAATGTCAATATAAAACGGCAAGAAGGCGAAATTTAGAAATTTTAGACTACGAATGTTAAGACGGGAGGCGAAAGTTAGATTCTAACTCCCTATAGGCTATAGGCCTAATCAAATCGGTGACATATCTCCGGGAGGATTTCATCTCGGCTCTGGTTGGTTGTCTTTCAAATGCTGAAGCTCTCTGTTACGTGGAGAAAATAGAGAGGTAATCAGAGGCGCGTTTACCAGTAGGCGCACTAGGCGCGCGCCTAGGGCTCCCAAATCTTGGAGGGCCCCCAAATGAATGAAAATATTTTTTTCAATAAATAAAAAAATAACATTTTGAAATTTAGAATTATTTGAAATTCAGAATTATTTCCTATACACAGAGGCGCGTTTACCAGTAGGCGCACTAGGCGCGCGCCCAGGGCCCCCAAATCTTGGAGGGCCCCCAAACGAATGAAAATATTTTTTCAATAATAAAAAAAATTACATTTTGAAATTTAGAATTATTTTAAATATAATTTTTTATATATTTTTACAGATTGGCATTCACATAAAAGTAGGCCTATATCATTGTTGTTTCAGACCCTTGACTACAAGTTCAGAAGGGCCCCAAGAATGTTTGCGCCTAGGGCCCCGTTTGCTATAAACGCGCCTCTGGACGTAATTACACCGACTGACGCTGCATGTGGGCTTAAGACGACTCATATCGTCAGTCCAGGCCTCTTGCGACGGATGCACTTTCCAACCAGGGTTACCTATAATTGTTGCGGTCGCGGCCTGTTGATTTCTGACAGTTCCACGCACGCCTTGCACCACAGACATGTACGTCATTGCTTCGTCGGAAGTTCGTCCACTTGACTAGTTAGTGTGTGTATGTGCGTGTGTAAGCTTATGTGAGTGTGTATGTGTGCGTGTATGTGTGTGTGTAGTATCACGATATGCACTTACGACACAGAGCATAATTGAGTCTGAATCTCAATTATACCCCAAGCCGCCGCCATAGCCGCCGAATATTTTCCAAGCCGATTAGCGGCCGGAAATTTTTACGGCTTAGCCGAAAAACCGCCGAGAATGTTTTTACGGCTAGCCTAGCCGCCGGAAACATATTCAGCTAATTCAGCTAGAACACGCACAAAGTTGTGATTGTACAGTTTTCCCGCTGGTTTCTAAGAGTTATGACTTTTTCGATTACCGTGCAAGTTCGGACTTCGGACTTATTGAAACTGTACTTTTTCGAATTAGGCCTACTTTTTGTGTGCCACTATTAGCCTACTTGTTCATTTTTATGGCATTGTAGCAGATGTTCTATGTCTAATTAATTGGCTTTTTGGACCCCTATAGTCGATACACATTTTGAACGAACTTTACGGCTAGCCGAAAAAGTAGTTTATGTCATTTTACGGCTGTCGGCTAGCCGAAAAGCCGCCGTAAATTTTCTCAAGCCAGCCGTTAGCCCAAAAAATTGCGGCTTGGGGTATGATCTCAACACAGTAGTGCTATAATATTTACCAGCAATTGGCCTACCGTAGGCCTAGGGCCTACTTTACAATTTATCGGCGCGCGTGCAAGTGTAAGGCTTTATAAAAAAGATAATCCCTTTAGCTTATAAAACACTAAAATAATAATAATCAGTGGCGTAGGCAAGGGGGGTTTTGGGGGTTAAAACCCCCCCCATTGGCTTAGGGGAAAAAAATTTTTTGCACCCAGCACGATGAAGTTTTAACAATATTCGCAATTTTTCGGTTGAAAACACAAATTACCGGTATTTTAAATCCCAAACCCCCCCATCATAAATTCCTGGCTACGCCACTGATAATAATTATGCATTAATAAACGCAGAGGTCAAGTGTTTCCTACAGGATTTATTAACCGTAAGCTGAAGTGAGAAATCTTAAAAAGATAATTTGGCCTAAGTTTCCATAAGCTGTGAAAATAAGAAACCAATAAACTATCAAATAAAGTTTGTAATATCCGTAAACGACAGGTAAACTATATATATCGTTGGCCAAATTAGTAAAGCGATAAACATTAGTTTATCAATGTTAGCTGTTTGCAGTGCATAGGCCTATGCCTACCTACGAAACACGCAGTCTGCCTGTAGCCTAGGCTATCATCTAGGAGGAAATATCAGCCATGATCAGAATACAACATAAACTACTTAAAGTTGTCATAAGTACAAACACTGAAAAGCCGTAAGCTAATCCAAACACCTATAACTCATAATAACTTGGTCTGTTTTCTCTTACGAAACATAACGTTAATTCAGTTAGAAAGGCATTTGCTGCACAGCCCGAGAGCATCTGTAGCGGGGTCGTTAGGTTTTTAGTAAGATCACTGGCGGCGCTTGGGTTTCCAACACGGGAGCAAAGAGGAAGAAGCTTCAGAGTGCATGGCAATGATTAAGCTTAAGATAATGGAGCATTCCGCTTAACGGATAAAGCAACTACATTTGCCAATTTCTGTGCTTGAGTAAAGTTCACAAAATTGGAAAGTTTTAACAATCTCTTTCTGAGTCTTTCATGGTCCGTAGCAATGGAGATTGTACCAGACGGGCATTTGGCTGAACAAATGTGAAAATGCTCGATGTGCAACAGTAATACAATAATGTAGATAGGCCTATATAATGCATAATATATATATACCATATGCTACATATTATATAGTACATGTAGCTATATATATATATATATATATAGCCTGTATGTATAGGCTACATTTATTCATATATAAATATAGGTATATAATATATATATATATTATAAGATGAACAGTCTTATGTATGTTTAATTTTGTTTATAGGCCTACTTTATAATACTGTAGTCAGCAACTAAGCAACAAGGTACAGTTGCACACGTAAATCTTACATGCACAGTTATTCATAATATTATCTGTTATTAACAGGTTACTTACCACAAGGCCTATGAATTAATTTACAAACCAGCACCAAGGTTGATTTCTATCAGATGGTTCAATGTACCTATTATTATCAATTAAGTGTTTAGACTACTACATGGTGAGTCAGACTACTGATAAGGTGTTCTGTCCTAAATAACTCTGCAGCCATAAACCTCACTGCAGCAGACCTTAAAACATATCAACTCACACGTGTATATGAGAACCACAACACTCTGAACTTGTCTGAAGCACTCTACTCGTGTTAGCACTTGTCGTGTACACACCAGCGTGCGTGCTCCGGCAGCAGTTTTCTAAATTTTGGCAGGTGCACGTGGTATATCCACTTCTGTCCGTTGCTTGAAAACTTTTCTGTTTCCTCGGAGTGCTCACACTGGAAGCGCCTCTGAATAGTCATTACTGCTAGAGGCGCTTTATAAATGCCCAGATACGATACAATACAACACTTTACAGCCCTAAAATATAGTCTAACGCTATTGTGCTCATAAGAAAGCAGGTGAAAGACTTGCAAAATACAGATGGGAGGAAAATTCTGCTCCATTAGTCACTTTCATCTAACCGTGCTTTTATTCAAATGTCCACAGCACTTACAGAATTCAGACCAACATCAAAGACGTCCTCCAAGGGAAAGTTTTAACGTAGGGCTGTTGCACACAAAATTACTAATGTTACAAAAGAAAACTTCAGTCACAGGTATAAACATCTTGCAGGAAACTGGCTTCAGGTACTCATCACTACTGGTATTTCAAAGGTTGGGAAGAGAGCAGAGGCAAATGAGAGAAGGAGAAAGGCAGGGTAACCTGAATCCTTACATGTGATATCTCTGCTATACATGGGCTCTATTGTAGGTTATGGTTAACCACATATAATTCATACTTCACCAATGGCTAACAGTGTTCTGTTCTACGGTTTGTTGGCACTTCGAAATGGTGGAAACTTACTCAACTTTAAAGGTCAGTTAAATTGCGTTTACCCATTCAAATCGAGGAAATTAGAACTCGAGAGTCTAAGACTCTAAGTGAAGAGGAAACAGAGAACTGGAACTAAAACAAGGTTTGACCTCTAAATATATTGCAAAGGACAGCAAGGAACTAGAGTTAATTATCATTGGTGGGGAGGAGAGGGAAGAAAGCTGGTTGGGTTGGAGAGGCAAGTGCAGTTGCCTGCCCCTCAAAACGTGAGACATGCTTGCTTTACAATAATCTCTAAAATAATTAAATTTTCCAGTTATATCAGTGTCCTACCTCCACAGGTGGTACAAGAAAGTCTAGAATTGTTATTATTGTAATATTGTTGTTACACATCTATCAAGTGCCACTAACTAATGGCCAACCATCAACTGATGGTGCTCAGCAATTGTGAGTTTACGACTTGCTCAAGGTCTCTACACAGTAACAGTCTCATGGACGCTCTAACCCCTATGCTGACGTTTCAAGGCAAGCACTCTAACTAATCAGTTACCTTGTCCCACCAGAATTGGTGGTTCAAAGCTCTACACAGACAGTTTCAGTGCTAGCAGTTCTCCCCAGGAAACACCTCTGCTTATGACTACACAGTGGTTAAATGCAGCTGGATCCAGTCGGATCTGGGATCTGGAACCTCCGATTTTAAATCCACTACCTCAACTGTATGAGATCCACCAGCTAAAAGAACAGACCTGTCACCTAAATGTGTTTCTGTTACAACAACGACCATGCATAGTGTTACGAGATATTTTATGCTTTATATCCCAATAGCAAATAGCGAATTTATTGGTTATAGATTCACCAGACAGGCTTAAGTTTTACAATTTGTAAAGATTTGGAGATCTGCCACCTCTGGATGAGCAATTTCACCACTGTGACTACATCTGCTTACACTCACCAGGCGATAACATAAGATGATAATACTGACTGGTGTGCACTGCGAGAGGCGCTATATAAATTTACAGATACAATAGACTCAATAAAATATAAGACTGGCAGCATACTGTTGTGCACCACAGCAAAAATTATTAATTAAATAATGGTACATTATATGTGCTGACAGAACATGGATGGCTTAAACAACTATGGATGTAAACAAAGCCTTTTGCAACAAATGTACCTTTTATACTGCTCCACAAGTCAAAAGCAATACATTATTTTCAATCATAATTTGCTTTTCTTGTTTGTAAAGTGAAGCTTGGCTGCATCCATATACAGTCGCAAGAAATGGAATGGGTCTTCTGGCATCATGTCTCCATGCAGTGAATAAGAATAATCTGGACTTCTTTTAAACACGCCACAGGCCAGTTGAATAGCAAATTCTGCAGTTAGCCCCCAGGTCACAACAGTTTCCTCTGCAACAACATCTCGAAAAAAGTGTGAATAACCATTAATCGAAAAAACGTCAAAAACCTTTGACCGATGGTCTCTTTCTGACAAAAACCTTTCAAGTGGAAGCTTAAAACTGAACAAGACTTCATCACTGGGTTTTGGACAGAAATTGCTTGACACAATTCCCACAATAGGTGTGACAAGTATATGAAGCCTATTAATGCAAGAAGGCAGTTCTCCCACCAATTCTACTTGGCTGGAATCCAGTCCAATTTCCTCACGAGCTTCGCGGGTTGCAGTTTCAACTGCATCAGCATCCTGTGGTTCCTTCATTCCACCTGGAAAGGACACATCCCCCTTGAAATGACGGACAAGCCCTGATCTTTTTGTCAGCCAGACTTTCACAACATCATCTTCCAGCACAAGAGGTATCAGAACAGCAGCCTTTGATAAGTTTTTGAAGGGTTCTGGAAGAAATTCCCAGCTGTACTGTGTTGAATGAAGACTTAAGATACGAGACCGAAGTTGCTCGCGTGTCCACATGATGAAAGACTTGGCAAACACAGTTCCTAGTAAAATGATATAAAGAGACAGTTAGGCACATTAGCAATCTTAATCAAAGAAGTCCTGATTTAGCACAATGCAAAACCTTGGAATTTCTTTGTAGCAAACAATCCTGCATGGTGTGACATTATGGATAAGGCTAAAGTCACTTGAGTTTGCCACCAGAGATACCGAGGGAGACAGAAAATGGAAAAGACAGAAACAGATAACTTTTAAATATGATTACATATACTTATACATATGATCACATTACAAAATCCTTGGCAAAAGTGATTAATAAGTCCGTTACGAAAACCTAGCAACATATACTTCTAAATATGATTGCATCATCCTAGTTCTAAAACCATCACTACATTGGCTCCTTGTTGACCACAGAATTAGTTTTTCAAAATTGGTTCAATTGCCTATAATTGCATTGCAGTGAGCAACATAATTACGTTTCCCCTCAAACCCATCACCATTCCATTAGGTCCTCTAGATTGCCTTTCTCTTGCCATACCTCGAGTGCATGCTGCACTTAGCAGATGAGCTTTTTCCGTTGCTGGTCTACACGTTCAGGAATGCACTTCTACAATCTGTTCACTCTGCAGTGTCCTAGGTATCATTACGTTTTTGACCAAACCTTTTTGTTTATGCTTAGACTGTTTTAGACGGTACATATGTAATGTAATGTAAATCTTCCAAATTTTTAGCACCACATAAAAGCCACATTTGGGAGACCAGCTTATTCACCAGCGCCAGGTGATATCAAGTCCGCAATAGCCAGGTTGTTTTGTCCGTTCCGGTGCCCGTGTCCCATTTAGACCTGGGAGTCGACCCCAATAAGTCGACCCCAGTCGACTTGGGCATCCCAAGTCGAGTCGAGTCGTTTCTGCCTAGCGCAACTGACCCCCGAGTCGAATTTGTCCGGAAAAGTGACCTCAAGTTGTTTTCTCCACAAGTCGACTTAAACCGACTTGAGACACAAATAAATCTAAATTGATCATATCACACTAATGATCGTGAGGTCACGGCAGCATTTAAGCAGTTTTGTAGTGCTTTTGCAAAAATTAATGAAGCATGTTCTAACTTCTACGGTCTATACCGCGTAGGTTAGCCTACTTAGGCTGCGGTTTAATTTAGTAGGCCTATTATCGACGCCGGTTGCGGCGGTTGTGCTAAACAGTTACTTGCTTTGTTTATAGGTGTCGATTTATCTGTATCATTTGTTATTCTATCATTCTATGTTAAAACGTCACACGAACGTTTCATAAAACTGGCGAATCGAAATGTTAATAAAAATGTTAGCACGTCTACCTTATCAAGAGCTGAACGCGCACAAATCAATGAACTTTTAGGCAGTAGGATGGTACGCATGCATTGCTATTTGATACGTTAGGGGTTAGTGTCTAAATAATTATGACAACAGAATTAAAATGTATCATTATAACAAGCCATTCAGCGGTCCGCCACAGATTCTTCTGCTAACCCATTAGAGCATTACAAAACTGTTCAAGCACAAAAACACACCGCTTAAAATAGGCCTAATAAACTTTGACCAATTTTATTCATCAGGTGTTGAGGTCTCATTACTAATTAGTATATAAAATTAATGCTTGCCAGGCAAATTGGCATGACATTTTTGTATTATTAGCCGTACTTAATCGTTATTACCATGTCAGAAGTCGACTTTAAGTCGGAAGTTAGTTGTTTTTCTGCCAAGTCGGATCAAGTCGTTTTGGCTCCAAGTTGTCGACTTCAAGTCGACCTCAAGTCACTTTAGGGTCAAGTGGGGTCAGATTGGCTGACCAAAGTGACTCCCAGGTCTAGTCCCATTCCCCCAGTCACCAATTGTCTCGAGTTCATTTCATATGCCACACTGCACCTCAACTCTGGAATAAAACCCCCTTCTGAATTCTGCATATTCTCAGTTTCTACACCATAACCACCAGCGTTTAATCTAGACGTCTCTGGGGGGGGTAAAGTTCCCCCCAGGATCGAGTTCCCCCCCCCCAGAAAAATTAAAGAGATGAAATTTTAGCCCCAAGAAAAATTGAAGACATGTAATTTTGTAGAATATTGTCTTGGAAAACTCTCGATACTACCCCCCCTCGAAAATATTGGTGGAAAATTGTTGTTACTACCCCCGTTGTTACTACCCCCGCATATTCTCAGTTTCTACACCATAACCATAACCACCAATCATCCACCATCATATGCCACAGGCTCCTCTACTTATCACTCCACAGGGTTTCCACTCGAAACTGAAGTATCACGACTTGAAGATTCCTAGTTTCCTACCCTAATCCATCTGATCCTTCGCATTCCAAGCTTTGTCATCCTCAATGAAACCCAGCCTCCCCTCTCTGGTCTCTCTGGCAACCGGACTTGGACCTCCACTGGACATAGATATCTGAACAACTTCTGTGACATGACTCAGCGAATAAGATGGTTCCCTGCGCTTAGCTTTAGCACAGCACTTAACAAATTTGGAGTTTACAATTACAATTACTTTTTTAACTGGATAAAGTAATGCTCAAGTTACCTCAGTATGCACAATGATGTGGCATACCAATAATTAAAAGGACTAACCAGATTTAAAAAACAGTGTTATCAATTACTTTCTCCTATTTGTCACCCATTTAAAGTGACAAATGAGAAACAATTACAGCTGAAACTTCCAATGTATAGAGGCCAGCATAAGCACTTCCAACGACTAACCATGGCGAGTAGGCTACTGATCGACGGTAGTCTTATGACATAACTTATGACTAAAGGTGAGCTCGTTGTTCATACATAATCCTTTCCTCTTGTTTCCTTTTCTTCCCCTTACATTATTACATATCTCACTACTTCAAGGCTGAATATCATCCACCCTAGACGTCTGATTGACCACCTCTCTAAACCTAGTATCTTGACCTGGAACCGAACCTGACCTTACCTGCCTTAGTATCGATTTTGTTGTGACTGAAAGCATGTGAATAAGCTGGTTCCCGCGATTTGGTTTTATCTGGGTGCTGAGAAATCTCCATACATGTATTACGATTAAAAAATACCTTCCCGCTTAGAGCCGCGAACTTGGCAAAACACAGACCTTCCCGTCTGAACCGTCCTCTTCAAAAGTTGCATCTGATCGTTTATAATTATGCTAAATTTCTCTTATGCTCGATGGTGGTCATTGCTGTTCGAAGTCTATGTAGGTTCATAAGGTGTACCTGATTTTAATCAGCGACCTATATATATTTTTTGGGCGCATCTCTCGTAGCTCGGCATCTCTCGGATGCCTCTGAAAATATCCAATATTTTTCACATAACAAGTGTATTCGGTTAATTATATTTGCAGGAAAGTCGACGGATAATTATGTTTGCGAAATAAAATATTGCAAGTGCGGATTAAAAACATTATTTAATATCAGACTTAGAAACTGGTGTGCGCCATCTGTGGGTAAGTGTGCAACCTAACATAATTATTTCAACGCGTCCACATCGACCTGTTTAGGTCACGACTACCGGAAGTGATGCTGTTGCATTATTAGACATGGAGAACATTAATGAATTAGATGATTTTAAACGTTGGAATGTTGATATATTAAGACAATTTAGCTGGAATCGTGAATTAAAAATTATTCAATGTCAAAAGAAAGAAGAATCGGTGTTTTTGGCGTAATGGCGTATGCCGCATATAGTCAGAACCAGTGCGACCACTCTCCATTTACTTAAATCCCATGCTCTTTCCAGAAAAATCCCAAGATTGGCCAAAAGTATACCAAAAAATCCCAAGTTACTGAAAACGAAAAAGTTGTGATGAAATGTGAAACGCGTTTTAACAATTACAATTATTCACAAAAATGCCTAGCTAAGAAAAATCAGAGCATAACATTGAATGAACAAAATTTACAATGTTTACAAGTAACAATAACAAAAAACATCTTTCAGACAGAGTGAGTTTTTCCATATCTGATACGCTGCCACTGTTGAAAAGTATGGTAAAAACTAGTCTGTAGACCTTAGAAAAAATCGCAAGATTGCTATGCAAAATCCCCAGATCCCAAGTCGACCCCCAAAATCCCCAGATCTTGGGAAAATCCCAAGGAGTGGTCACACTCCCAGTGCGACCACTCTCCATTTTCTGAGACCCAAGCACTTGCCAGAAAAATCCCAAGATTGGCCAAAAGTGTACAAAGAAATCCCAAGTCACTCAAGAGGAAAAAGTTGTGAAATATGAAATACGTTTTAACAATCACAATTATTCCAAAAATTCATAGGTAAGATCTGGTAAAGAAAAAACCGGAGCACTGTCAACCGAATGCTTTATTGCTCCCAAGTGTGGTGGGGCTTTGCCAGCAAACAGGAACGTGACTCTCTAAGTGCTGTGGTCCGCAAGCTGGTACGCTTTGGCTTCCTACCCAAATCTTTCCCTACTTTTGAGGAACTCTGTAAAAAGCCGACCAAGACCTTTTAGAAATATCTTAAATAATCTTGGACATATCCTTCATTACCTACTTCCCCCTGTCCTATATACTGGTCACGATCTGCGCCCACGCTCACATAATCGTGTTCTTTCTAGATTTGATTCCCTCACCAGGCGAGGTTTCCTGGCTAGGATATTGTACAGCTAGGCCATATGTAGTGTTTTTTAGTTTACTATTTACTAACTTTTCTGCTACTATTTGATAACTTTGTATAACTTTGTATGTACAGCGCCGTGCGTTTGCCAGCATTTAATAAAGAACACACTTACTTACTTATAACATTGTATTGTATTGTATCTAAAGATTTATATAGCACCTCTCTAACTAATCAGTTACCTTGTCCCACCAGAATTGGTGGTTCAAAACTCTATACTGGTACAGACAGTTTCAGTGCAAGCAGTTCTCCCCAGGAAACACCTCTGCTTATGACTACACAGTGGTTAAATTCAGCTGGATCCAGCCGGATCTGGGATCTGGAACCTCCGATTTTAAATCCACTACCTTAACTACATGTATGAGATCCACCAGCTAAAAGAACAGACCTGTCACCTAAATGTGTTTCTGTTACAACAATGACCATGCATAGTGTTACGAGATATTTTATGCTTTATATCCCAATAGCAAATAGCGAATTTATTGGTTATAGATTCACCAGACAGGCTTAAGTTTTACAATTTGTAAAGATTTGGAGATCTGCCATCTGGATGAGCAATTTCACCACTGTGACTACATCTGCTTACACTCACCAGGCGATAACATAAGATGATAATACTGACTGGTGTGCACTGCAAGAGGCGCTATATAAATTTATAGATACAATAGACTCAATAAAAAATAAGACTCAATAAAAAATAAGACTGGCAGCATACTGTTGTGCACCACAGCAAAAATAATTAATTAAATAATGGCACATTATATGTGCTGACAGAATATGGATGGCCTAAACAACTATGAATGTACACAAAGCCTTTTGCAACAAATGTACCTTTTATACTGCTCCACAAGTTGAACGCAATATTATTTTCAATCATAATTTGCTTTTCTTGTTTGTAAAGTGAAGCTTGGCTGCATCCATATACAGTCGCAAGAAACGGAATGGGTCGTCTGGCATCAAGTCTCCATGCAATGAATAAGAATAATCTGGACTTCTTTGAAACACGCCACAGGCCAGTTGAATAGCAAATTTTGCAGTTAGCCCCCAGGTCACGACAGTTTCCTCTGCAACATCTTGAAATAAGTGTGCATATCCGTTAATCGAAAAAACGTCAAAAACCATTGACCGATGGTCTCTTTCTGACAAAAACCTTTCAAGTGGAAGCTTAAAACTGAACAAGACTTCATCACTGGGTTTTGGACAGAAATTGCTTGACACAATTCCCACGATAGGTGTGACAAGTATATCAAGACTATTAATACAAGAAGGCAGTTGTCCCACCAATTCTACTTGGCTGGAATCCAGTCCAATTTCCTCACGAGCTTCGCGGGTTGCAGTTTCAAAAGCATCAGCATCCTGTGGTTCCTTCATTCCACCTGGAAAGGACACATCCCCCTTGAAATGACGGACAAGCCCTGATCTTTTTGTCAGCCAGACTTTCACAACATCATCTTCCAGCACAAGAGGTATCAGAACAGCAGCCTTTGATAAGTTTTTGAAGGGTTCTGGAAGAAATTCCCAGCTGTACTGTATTGAATGAAGACTTAAGATACGAGACCGAAGTTGCTCGTGCGTCCACATGATGAAAGACTTGGCAAACACAGTTCCTAGTAAAATGATATCAAGAGACATTAGCAATTTCAAATCAAAGAAGTCCTGAATTAGCACAATGCAAAACCTTGGAATTTCTTTGCATGGTATTACATTATGGATAAGGCTAAACTCACTTGAGTTTGCCACAAGAGATAGCGAGGGCGACAGAAAATTAAAAAGATAGAAACAGATAACTTTTAAATATGATTACATCCTGATACATATGATCACATTACAAAATCCTTGGCAAAAGTGATTAATAAGTCCGTTACGAAAACCTAGCAACATATTATACTTCTAAATATGATTGCATCACAATAGTTCTAAAACCATGACTACATTGGCTCCTTGTTGAGCACAGAATTAGTTTTTCAAAATTCGTTCAATTGGGGGCCGTCCATAAAGTACGTCACGCTCCAGGGGGAGGGGGTTTAAGAAAGTGTGACAGTTTGTGACAGGGGAGGGGGTCAGGCCATGTGTGACGTCACACATTTATTTTTTTAAATTTTATTTATAATTTATTTTTATTTTTTAGTAGCTTTAAAAATAATTTTCAAAAATTTTCTGAAACATTTTAATTAGTTTTATGTCAAAATAGCATGAAATGCATATCTCCTGAATGTGTTTTTCACGATTCCTCTCGCTAGGAGCGCTAGTAATAATGCTGTTGCGAAGCCTTGTTTATGTATTAGCCTTGCTTTCTGAAGTATTATTATTTCTATGTTCGAAAGTGTGACGTACTTTAGGGGGGGGTCCGAGTTTTGTGACAGGGGGGGGGGGTAAAATGGTCAAAAATAGCGTGACGTACTTTATGGACGGCCCCTTGCCTATAATTGCATTGCAGTGAGCAACATAATTACGTTTCCCCTCAAACTCATCACCATTCCATTAGGTCCTCTGTAGGGCTGTCAAAATGTTAGAAAAACGTGGCCCGGGTACCCGAGCTCATTTTCAACGGGGGCCCGAAGGCCCGTCAGTGGTAAAACACTTGAGGAAAGCCAAAAATAGTTGAGTCACAGTGTACGAAGTTACAAAATTTGATTTCATTAATTACATTGAAAGACCTGTGGCGTGTGTCTAACGGCGATTTTCGGTACTAATACCTCAATCACGATCCACTTAGTTCGTCGCCTCGTATTGCCGATTGACGGGAAAGCGTGGGATAGAAATTGACGCTTCGATTACATCCGTGGTCCAAAAGCTACAAATAGCACGGTTTCCGTCTTTTTCTCACACTTCGACGACCGCGTCACCGAGAGTCGCTAAATTTGGAAGGGGAGCGATACCTAATAGGATTTAGACACGAGACACACAGACAGATACACTGACCGTAGAGTCGTTGGTCGTCGTCTTTGTTCAAAGGACGCCGCCGTGGAATGTGTACGTGACACAGCTCCAGGAATAGGTCTCTCTTGGTGGTCTTCCCAGGAAAACCGACGGCAGAAGGGATGACCGTAGTTTATTCAATATATGCATCACTTTATATATAAGAGGTCGTTGAGGTAAACCTAGGACCAGTTGTTTATTTAAGGACGCTTCATAACGTAGGAAGCTCTGTCTAGTTTACATATATATATATATATATATATATATATATATATATATATATATAGCGATCGTTGCACTAAGACCTAATTCAAAGTTTGTCATCATTGGCTTGCGCGTCCCGATAGGTTGTCCTTGCATAATAACCCTTATTAAATAGGAGCCCATGGCTCATCTTATGATAGCCGGCAATCAAGCAGGTGCCAACCGCCCTCCGCCGATGACTAATCGGCCACTGTAGCTGGCTCATTCATGCTGAACTCCACAGCTTCACACGCGATAGACAACCTGTTATTCAACCGCGGAACGACACAGCTTTTAAAACTTAGACCTGCTTACCGTATTATGCGTCTTCGGTCGGGTTTTCGGGCTTTGGTTTTCGGGCCCGGGCTTGACCCCACGAACGGGAGCCCGGGGACCCGGGGGCCCGTTGACAGCCCTAGTCCTCTGATTGTTTTTCTCTTGCCATACCTCGAGTGAATGCATGCATGCACACTCAGCAGATGAGCTTTTTCCGTTGCTGGTCTACACGTTCAGGAATGCACTTCTACAATCTGTTCACTCTGCAGTGTCCTAAGTATCATTACGTTTTTGACCAAACCTTGTTGTTTATGCTTAGACTGTTTTAGAGGGTACATATGTAATATTTTAGTAAATCTTCCAAATTTTTAGCACCACATAAAAGCCACATTTGGGAGACAAGCTTATTCACCAGCGCCAGGTTAAATCAAGTCCGCAATAGCCAGGTTGTTTTGTCCGTTCCGGTGCCCGTGTCCCATTCCCCCAGTCACCAATTGTCTCAAGTTCTCCAACCATTTCATATGCCACACTGCACCTCAACTCTGGAATAAAACCCCCTTCTGAATTCTGCATATTTTCAGTTTCTACACGATAACCACTAATCATCCACCATCATCTGCCTCAGGCTCCTCTACTTATCACTTCACAGGCTTTCCCCTCGAAACTGAAGTATCACGACTTGAAGAATTCCTACCCTAATCCATCTGATCCTTCGCCTTCTAAGCTTTCTCATTCTCAATTAAACCAGCCTTAGGAGCTGATCTGCCTCCCCTCTCTGGTCTCTCTGGCAACCAGACTTGGACCTCCACTAGACAAAGATGTCATAGATATCTGAACAACTTCTGTGACATGACTCAGCGAATAAGCTGGTTCTCTGCGCTTAGCTTTAGCATAGCACTTAACAAATTTGGAGTTTACAATTACAATTACTTTTTTAACTGGATAAAGTAATGCTCAAGTTACCTCAGTATGCACAATGATGTGGCATACCAATAATTAAAAGGACTAACCAGATTTAAAAAACAGTGTTATCAATTACTTTCACCTATTTGTCACCCATTTAAAGTGACAAATGAGAAACAATTACAGCTGAAACTTCCACTGTATAGAGGCCAGCATAAGCACTTCCAATGACTAACCATGGCGAATAGGCTACTGATCGACGGTACCATCTTATGACATAACTGATGACTAAAGGTGAGCTCGTTGTTTATACATAATCCTTACCTCTTGTTTCCTTTTCTTCCCCTTACATTTCTCGGTACTTCCAAGGCTGAACATCATCCACCCTAGACGTCTGATTGACCACCTCTCTGAACCTAGTATCTTGACCTGGAACCGAACCTGACCTTACCTGCCTTAGTATCGATTTTGTTGTGACTGAAAGCATGTGAATAAGCTGATTCCCGCGATTTGGCTTTATCTGGGTGCTGAGAAATCTCCATACATGTGAGGCGCGGTGGTGTAGGGTTATGTTCGGTGCCTTGCAGCCGGAGGGCTGCGGGTTCGAATCCACCTCAACCCGCCGCGTAGTGACCCTGGGCAAGTCCTTCACTCGCAATTTCTCATGCGCTTCGGCGTGAAACTCCGATTCAGTGTCCGCGCTGTAGTCGGGAGCGCCTCTGAGTAGAAATCTTGAAGGTGGCGCTATAATAAGTGCTCATACATACGTACATACATAAATACATACATGTATTACGATTACAAAATACCTTCCCGCTTAGAGCCGCGAACTTGTTCGAAGGCTATGTAGGTTCATAAGGTGTAACCATAGAGATGTATAATATATAAATATATCACTAGAGCGAGCATCTACAATCAATGGTGAGACTGCCGAATCATAACGGCCTCGGCCCTTAATTAAGCTAGCAAAAAATGAGCGTTGACTGAGAAATCGACGGAGATCTGTTCACTGCGCCGCTTTTTTTATAAGCCTCAAAGTGTAGTTGTTATGTTATGTCTACCAAGTATACAGTTAGTTACAGTTTGTATGAAACAATTGTAACTATTAATAGAGATCACTGGGTGTAACTCTTTTTAATCAACGACCTATAGGCTATAGGAGCATTCACTCTGGATCACGTGACAATGTTTACGTAAGTCAAAAACAAATGTAAAAATGCTGTCAACATATTTTCAGTTGATTTAGACATTTAAAAAAGGACTACAGCATTAGTAATCGTCAAAATATTAATGTTTTTACTCATTTGTTTACAATATTGCTTCCAGCAACAGCCGAATGACCCGATGTTTTGCCTTACACAAACGTTGGCGGGCAGATATTACAAAGATATCACAGATATTACAAAGATATCACGTGACTTGTGAATGCTCCTATACGATAATACGACCCAAGGATTCTATATTGTATATTGGTCCTTGTATACGACCTATAATTATTAGGGCAGTCCCTAAATCACGGTCAAAAAGTGAAAAAATCACGGCATACTTTTGCAAAAATCAGTCGTCGCCATTTTTGACGTGTTTCGCAACCATTTTTAACGTGTTTTTACAAAAAAAGTGCTGAAAATGTGAAAAATCAAGGAAAATCACGGCAAACGGCAAAATTCACGGCAAACAGCAAAATTCACGGCAAACGGCGAAATTCACGGTTTCCGTGATTTCCGTGAATTCGTGATTTAGGGACTGCCCTAATAATTATCCTATATAGTTTTTGCCGCTTCTCTCGTATCTCGGCATCTCTCGGATGCAGGCTTGGACTGGGCCGCCGGGACACCGGGAGATTCCCGGTGGGCCGGTAGTCCGACGGGCCGGCTCCCAGAATAGAAAAGATCTAATTAAAAAATAAATTATGTTATTTTAGTTCTACTTCTTAATTATAATATAACAATGATGCCCGGTACAGAGCGAAAACTCTCCTTTATTCTTTGACAAGTTTTGCATGTAGGCCTATTTAGACACTGCCATTGTTTTTGAAAGTGTTTGAACAAATAACTCAGGTAACTCAATATTTGCAAAAGAAACGGCATGGACATCCTATAAAGGCTATAAGTCTATAAGATGGTTCAATATATTATCATTGAATTAAGCCCAATACAAATGTTCTCATTTTTGAAGCATCTACACATTTTCAGAACTTATTACATGTTGCAGAGAGCTAGATAAAAAATCTCGACATTGATGTTGAGTGTTGAGACTGCTTTGAAACAGAAAAGAATTAGATCAGGAAAGAAATTGCATGGAGAATCTGCTAAAAACCAACAAATCGAAAATGCACTGCCGTCAGCCATCAGCAAGTCTCCTGCCTCTGTCTCCTCGACATCTCCGCCGCATTCGACACCATTGACCACAGCCTCCTTCTTCATCGACTGTCATCTTGGTTTGGCGTCTCTGGCACTGCTCTACAATGGTTCCAGTCCTACTTGTCTTCCAGATCCTTCTCTGTTAAAGCCTCCAGCCACTGTTCGCAACCCCTCCCACTTTCTTGTGGTGTCCCTCAAGGCTCCGTCCTGGGTCCACTGCTCTTCATTCTGTATACCACACCATTAAGCCATCTCATAAAATCCTCCTCTGTTGACCACCATCTCTACGCAGACGACACCCAACTCTACATATCCTTCTCCCCAAGCTCTTTTTCCACCTCCATTGCCAAACTACTCAATGTGGTTAACCTAGTCTCTCAATGGATGTCGTCCAACCTCCTCTGCCTGAACCCTTCCAAAACAGAATTCATCATCCTAGGCCTTCCTGACCAAATCAAGAAAATCCCTGACCCTTCAATACACCTATCCACTGACTCTTCATCTCTTACCTTCACCTCCGATGCCCCTGTCCGCAATCTTGGTGTAACCTTTGATACACATCCCCAGACAGCCTTCCCCCATCGCTCCCACTGCGGGCCACTGGCGGCACCCGTCTGCTTTCTGGAGGCGTCGGCCTAGTGTGGTCGTTCCTCTACTTTGCCATGATTTCAATGACTGTCGCAAAATTCTGTGGGCCTTGGTCTTGCACACGGTGAGCCAGACTTTGCCGACAGTGAGATGAAGGACCAGCATTGGCCCTCGTGTTGCGCAGACTTGTCGAAATTGGGCCGCGTGTCAGAGTCGTGGTGGGAGGTTTGGAGGGGTAATTAAGGCGCAGCGGTGGATTCAATCGGAAAACAAGCGACACCACCGTTGTAGGCTGAGGAGGTGGATGGGGGAGAGCGTCACGGGAGGGGTGTGGGAGAGGGCGATGGACGGAGATGACCTAAATGCTGCCCTAGCGTTCTACAGCCTATCAGATCGCTGAATAATACAAATGGCGGAATTTCAAACAAGGAAACCTGTGTTGGGGTTTTATTGAAAATTTAAATTATAAAACGGTCAGTTGTTGTAATTTATCCGTTTTGGATCGTTCTAGTAGAAGTCGGCATTTGTTACAAGACTTTAGAGGTGAGTGTATATGCACATTATAGCATGCGTATATAATTATGTATATATATAATATATATTCAGTTCCTGACGCCAGCCATTTTGGCTGCGATGGGTACGAATAAATGTCTTCATTTAAACAGTATTTGGCCTATCTATCTAGCGTAGTCTCGGCTTGCCTCTGCTTCTCGTTCCACTTCCATCGAATCGTGCATATTCAACAGTCTTATCACTTTTCAGCAAGATCCTTTCTCGTGTTTGGCTCGTTCTGCTCAGTCACAAATCCATTTTGCTATCAGCCTAAAACTTCACTTTTTCACATTGTTTATCCACCGTAGGCTGTCTCTCAACAGACCGACCTGGATATTGATATGATGACAACATGGTTTTTGTGTGCCATCGGTTGTTGTCTTGTGCATTATATACAGGCGCTGTAGAAGTTATTAATATTATTAAAATGATAATATAATTTATTTAACTGTATGACTAAGACTGTTTTATGGTGCTGGGAGTTATGTTATTGAATAGTAGTGAATGTCTGCATGTGCCAGTTTTGACATACCTTTTAAACTATCGATATCTTGGTCTGTTTAACTGAAAGTATGAAAATAGTAGCAAATTTGTTACCTCACATACATTTAGATAACTTTTGTATGTGTTAATGTCTTAGGTTATATTCAAATGGGTGCACAGTAGTCAATACAATACGGTACAGTACAATTGTATTTGATATTACCCTCCTTTCAAAGTTCACAAGTGCGGACATGACCAGACAGCAGAACATTGCTGGCTCTGAGCAGTTAAGTGAAGGACTTGCTCAAGGTCCTTCGACAGTGACCTCTGGCTTGAATAGTCAATCGTTGGCATACTAGGCTGTCAACCTTGAGATTGGGTATTTAAATCCACTCCAGGTTACACAGGTATTGAAATGTCTGTTTTACCTTGCAAGCATATACAATGACTGGACTTCTGGTGGCAAGATGAGGTGGCGAGAACAGATCACCCTCACTCATGGACCTGTACGTTAACATAAAAATTCATGGATCGTCTTTGTGATATTCACATTTAGGTGATATACAGGCATGTAGCAAGACTGAAATTCAAGAGCAGGCAACTTCACAGACCATTGTCAAAATCCTGGGCATTGTGGTCATTGGTCAATAGAAGTTCCAGTATATAAAAGCAAGAGGAGTGTAGCTACGGTTATGGTGATGTATTATATAGATGTGTGTGTGTGTTTTGTGTGCACAAGTCAATGTACTTGATAAATGGTGTTTAATTATATGCCCTTATAATTATGCGACTAACAGTGCCTTAATTCTATCATATGAATTTGTGTGTCTGTATCTAAATGCGCAATATAGCAACATAATGCTGTCATGGTTGTGTTTTGTTACGGCGGTGAGCCTGAAGAGGAGCAACGGCCTTATCATTCCACAGAGGAGCGAGGAGTCTTATCATTCCACAGAGGAACAAGGAGCACAGGCCTTATAATTCCACACAGGAACGAGGAGCAACGGCCTTATCCTTCCACACAGGAACGAGGAGCAACGGCCGTATCATTATACAGAGGAACGGGGAGTAACAGCCTTATCATTCCACAGAGGAACGAGGAGTAACAGCCTTTTCATTCCACAGAGGAACGAGGAGTAACGGCCTTATCATTCCACAGAGGAACGAGGATCAACAATGAAGCATCAAAGCCTTATCAATCAACCAGCAACGAGCCTACCATTCCACACTGAGTGGCATCATTAGTTTAAACTGCAGCAGACCTGTAGACGTCATCTCTTGCCTTAGTATTTATTAAATTTAGATTATGCTTCAGTGTGGAACTATATTTATTACTTTAAGCCAGACTGGCGTAACTACGTTTTTTGACATTTTGAGATAAACGAAGAAAACGAAAACTTTGCTACATTGTAATTTTTGGAAAAAAATTTTCATCATTTTTTATTTAAACAATAAAAATTATTTCTAGCTAAATGCTGAGCAATAAGACTCCTTTTCAAAATGCATTAAAGTATGCATTGTATTGTTTACACATAACGTGACAATTAGGTGAATTTTGTCAAAGTTTGACAAGATGCACCCTTCTGGCAAGAGAAAATGAAAAGATGAAAAACATCATAAATTCTGTGTAATTTGCAAGATAACCACCAACAAAAAATATCTGAAGAAACATTGAGTCATACTGCACAATCTAGCACAAATTATTAATCATTATCTGGCCAAGATAATAATTTTTTTGAAGATACAACATTCTGGTGTAAAATCATAAAACGCACCCTTACAAAATGGTATAAACAACTAATAACTTTAGAATAACATAAATGATATTACGCTCTCCAATTTCTACGCAAGTAAGTAAGTGGTTTAAGCTGTTTGAAGAGTAAAGTAAGTAAATAAGCATTGTTTCACGCTAATTTTAATTGCCTAAAAATAATTCATGTGTGCCATAGAGACGTATCTAAGAAATGCATGGGTTTCACGTAATGCCAGATGGATGTATCTTCTTCAAGATGCACCCTTCTGCCAATAAAACCAAAGATGTTAGTCTAACATCTTTGATAAAACAGTGCTATTTTTACATCCTTATGGCATAAATGTGACCCATAATTAGGGTTGTATCTTCAAACCAACTCTCTTAAATGAAGCCTTATAGCTACGGCCTTCTGGCAGTACCTTCTTTGACGTCAGTTGATTCAATTTCTGTGAAAATGTCCATTTTTCAAAAAATCGTAGATACGACCTTCTGGCTTAAACCCCTCGATTTATTACTTGTTTGCTAAAGTAATTGTTTACTGCAGCCAATAATCAGAGGAATCCTATAACCAAAGGCTCTCTCTGAGGAAGCCTAATGTAGTGTAGAATAACGGTAAAGTATTGGCTAATATATTCATGTATAATTTAATTTTAATGTATTTTAATTGTGCATAGACAGTCGTATGTAGGCACTAAGTGTGACATATATTTCTTACTACTAGTTGTATGGTGAAATTATTAGATATTTAAGATGTTTAGTGTTTAAATACTTTAACTTTATTTTGCTATGATAGCAATAGAATGCACTGGTTTTCATTCTTTTGGGTTTCATTATTTTTAATATTAATTGCATATTTATGTTAATATGTTTGAAGTGGAATAGTAAAGCCATGTTTTAGCACTTTAACGGCAAGAGTGTACTAAAAGTGACTGGGAATCAATACAGCTCATTGTTAAAGTGTTAAATATAGCAATATGGAGCATATGGCTTCAATTTGTAACATGTCATAACCAGGGCAGATATCCGTTTCAAGAGTTCTGCTTCTTCTGTCATATCTCGTATCAACGAAGCTATATTAAGTACATTGACCATACACTGAATATTGGACATTGAACGCTAGGATTGGCCATCTGCCTTCTTAAGAAAATGAAGCCGCTAGCACTTCATACCCTAATATTTTACTGAATATGAACTGCATATCTACTAAATTACTATTTGGACATGCCTCTGGACCAGTAGCGATGTATGTGGGTCTGTATGCATGCATGTATGTATGTATGTATGTATGTATGTATGTATGTATGTATGTATGTATGTATGTATGTACATATTTATATGTATGTATGTATGCAACAGGACACAAGAGTTATGCATTACTGCTTATTGGCCCATCACACCAGCCAAAGGATAGCAACAGACAAAGGTTAGCTTTATGTCACCTGCCATGGGTCAGAGAATTTTCAACTCCAATTTTAAAATGTCCATGGGACAGGACATAGGATAGGAAAAAGCTAATATTATTTCTATATCAATGTTAATATATTATAAGTAGAAGAAGAAGAGCAGTCCCGTATGCTAAACCTGAGGCAGCCATGGGTATGAAGTCGTAGTGATTTCATTTTCTTGGCCTCTGCTTATGAGATCAGGTGACCAGTCCTCTGCTTTGCCGTTTGTTATTCCCACTGATAGTTTACGGTCACTGTGCTTATTATAGTTTAGTTGGTTAGAGGGTACAAGAGAAGCAGAAATCTCAAAACGGATATGTCGTGTTGGTGACACGTTACAAATTGAAGTCATGTGTTCCACATTGTTATATTTAACACTTTAACAATGATCTGCATTGGTTCCCAGTCACTTTTAGTACACACTCATAGTTAATGGGTTAACTGTCCCGCTATTGTTTTTTATTCTTTGCAATACAATGAACGATGTTTTACTTCAATATAATTATTTTCTTAGAAATATGCAAATAATATGTGAAGGTAATTAGAGTGAAGTTTAATTTAAATAAATAATTAACTTGTTATTATTCTGAACTGTTTTAGTATTAGCTGCTATGCTGTTTGTAAATGTTTCTATTATGGTAGTTGGTTTTATCTGCAATAGATTTACATAAAACTGAAATAACTATAATTTAGAACTAGCCGAAATGTTCCTCTGTTGTTTGTCATTCTCTCTGATACGATGCATGGTGTTAACTTCAATATAATTATTTCAATAGAAATGTGATAATATGTTAGAGTGAAGTTGAAGCGATATTCTTATACAGAACTGGTTTAATATTAACTGTTCCACTTATTGTAATTTTTGTGATTTAATGGATAGTTTGATGCAATATAATCATTTCCATGAAACTCTGAAATCATTATAATTCAGAACTGGTTTAACTTTTCCATTGTTTGTTTTTCTTTGTGATATATTGAATCGTGTAAACTTCAACGTAATTATTGCCATAGAACTGGAAGTTTTTTCTATGTCATGCATTAGCTACATTGATAGCTGTTCAATCCAATCTCAATAGTGCATAGTCTGGGTGGGATTGTACATATAAAAGACATATAAAAATTCATCTGACAATCCATTAATTACAACTACATTCATAGAGCCCACAGTGTGGGCAAACTCTGTGCACAATCGTAGGACCCACTGTGATATAGTGTGGGCAAACTCTGTGCACAATCGTAGGACCCACTGTGATATAGTGTGGGCAAACTCTGTGCACAATCGTAGGACCCACTGTGATATAGTGTGGGCAAACTGTGTGCACAATCGTAGGTCCCACGGTGACACAGTGTGGGCAAACTGTAGGTAAAATCGTAGGTCCCGCACCTGGCGATGATTTGCCACTGGCGGTACTATAAAGACCGACGCTGGGTGCAGTGACATCTTGCCCGCACCGATCCAGCCCTGAGCCATCCAGCTAACCCTTAGAGCGCAGCCTGCGCACCGCTTAGGGCTTGATGAGGTAAGACGATAAATGCCGGCCCCGCAGGGGTCCGCCCTTGCGTTCCCTCACGGGTCCACAAGCGCTGGCCTGTGAAGTATGGACGGGCGTTGCCCGTCCTCCGACCCTCTGGGCTGGCGATGATAATGCGCTGTGGGCAATCAAAATCGGCACCCCGTGGGCCCTGCAAAACGTGGCTGTCTGGGTCTCTCCTTCTCTAACCACATATCTAACCTCTCACGCTCCTGCTTCATGCACATTCGTGACCTCCGCCGCATCCGACCCATGCTCGACTTCAAAACTGCCTCCACCATTGCTACCTCCATTGTCCACTCAAAGCTCGACTATTGCAATTCCCTCTTTCTCAACCTTGAATCTACCCAACTAAAGCGTCTGCAGCTCATCCAAAACTCATTAGCCAGAGCTGTCACCAGAACGCCCAAGCATCATCATATCACTCCCATCCTCAAATCACTCCATTGGTTAAAAATCCCAGAGCGAATTCACTTCAAAGTCTTATCACTAACCTACAACTCTCTACAATACTCCCAGCCCAGATATCTTCGCGACCTCTTCACCATCCAGCCAACCCGCTCTACCAGATCTTCCTCCGTTCTCACTCTCTCTCGACCTCCTGTCACTACTCATCTCAAGTTCTCCAACCCAGCAATATCCAACACTGCACCACGTCTCTGGAACGACCTACCTCCTGAATTCCGCACTTTTTCGGTTCCTCAACCATCATCTCCAATCACCAATCATCATCCGCATCAGGCTCCTCTATCCATCACCGCTAGGGAATGTAATCCCGGGATCCCGGATCCCGGGATCCCGGGATCCCGGAACATTTTCAAATCCCGTAATCCCGGGATTGACGAACTTGGAATCCCGGGATTACGGGATTACAAAAATCGGATTTTTTGGGTTAAAATTACATGATGCACAGCCTAATTCTTCCTTGGGCGATAGACGCTAATACGACAGATAATTAGCAGAGGCCCTAGTAAGACTACAGAGTGCAGACGGACCCTTAATTGCTGCCTTAATATCAGGGAGCTGCAGCGGTGCACCCTGCTGCCATGCTGCTGCTAGGCTGGCCTGCTACTGCCTGGGTTCCTCGCGTTGCGGTCGGTCGCACTGACCGTGGTCATCTGGTATTCTCGACCTGATTTCGGGCCGTGGTATCACTATAAACTATTAAGTATCAACACATCCCTGCTGCTGCCAAGTGTCACTACCTAATGAGTCATAGCTCGAGCTCAATTCGCGGTCGAAGTAGACAAGGCGTATTGCATTATACTGTTATTTCAACTTATTTGGCCTACTACTATACTACGTCTAAGACGATGACAGTCATATAGAATAGCGTTTAAAAACTAATTTAGTTAAATATATTTCATAGATTTCATAAATAATAAACGTCAGTTGAGGCGGAACGTGCATTTTCGGCGGTACCACGGTAGGTGTTCTATGCTATAAGATAAGCTCAAGGCTAGGACATTCTACTGTTGACACTTTTACGTTTCTTGCGATCATTGTATCGTAAATAATTTTTAATAATACATGGACATTGAACTTTTAACTTTTCATTTTAAGTAACAAGTTAACAATACAAAGCCACAACGTTCTAAAAATCATTATCTTTAGTACACAACTGCGTTATAGCATTGAATATAGGGACCTATATTATTCTAGTCAAGACGAATTTTCCTTGCAAACGTCAATCCCGGGATCCCGGGATCCCGGGATTGATTCATTTCTAATCCCGTAATCCCGGGATTGGCAAAATGCTCCGGGATTACATTCCCTAATCACCGCCAAGGCTTTCCACTCGAAACTAAAGTCTCTCCTCTTCAAGAACTCTTACCCCGACTCAACTGATCATCTACCTTCAAACTCTCGACCTAAACGACACCCACCTTAGCAGCTACTCTGACCCCTCTGATCCTCTGGAAACCTGACTCGGACCTCCCTCGGACTACTCTTTTGGACAACCCTTCTGACTAGACGCAGCGCTCGTGAATAAGCTGGTGCCCTGCGCTTGGCTTTCGAGTGGCGCTTTAGAAGTTTGGAGATTACGATTACGATTACGATTACGAGATAAATTTCGAGTAGGCTAAGCGTTCACAACTTGGTAACGGATCAAGTTATTAGTTGGTTTTGAAACAGAGATTCTCTGAGCACGATAGTCTTTATGCTGATTTGTCCTTGATTCGAACAATTTTGCAGAAATTTCGATAAGGGTTCCCAATGATAGACAATAGGATCTGAGTGAGTTGCGCAGGTAGCCTAGTAGTGTAACGATGACAATGTAACAAAAGAGCAGCTGCAGAAAGAATCATTGGACTTTAGACGAAAATGGAAAAGTTTCAAAACTACTCTTGAAGAAAACTATAATTTGGCTATTTGACAGTGAAATAAGAGACATAGAAAGTGAAGCAGTCCGAATGGCAGAAAACAGCAACAGCAACAGAAATAAATGCAAATCAAAAAGTTGGTTTTTTGGTTTTATTTGGTTTTTTGGTTTTTTGTTTCTAAGATTTTCCTATTTCGGATCATAAAACTCATTAAAATGGCATAATGTTTTGGCGGCCATATTGGCCGCCATCTTGGATAGTTACATTCCGATACTATTGCCACTACGCTAAATCGATTTGTTGACCATGAAAACATTATATTCGACACGTCATTTGTTATTGTGGGTTACCTCTGAAGTGATATATACATATTTTGTGTTTTGGCGGCCATATTGGCCGCCATCTTGGATAGTAACATTCCAACAGTATTGCAACTATGATAAATCGATTCCTTGACGTTGATAATGTTAAATTTGATACTTCATTTGTTATTGTAGCTGACCTATGACCTGATATATACTGTTTTTTGTTTTGGCGCCATTATTGGCCGCCATCTTGGTTAAAATGCATTTTTGGAGGTGATGCCGTGTTCCGATTTTGTCCAACTTTCGGTATGTTCTTCCCCAGACCAAATACAGCAGAAAATCAACATAAAACGTTTTCTTGCAATTTTTTTAGGGTTCACCGTATTTATTTCGTAGTTTGACCCTACTCCTATTTCTTACATTGTGACCCTACTAGAATGTCATAAAACGAAGTTAACAAAGACCATACAAGAGAGTTGAAGAGACGACATTTTCGGCATTTATAATTTTGAAATTTGTAAAAAACCAAAAAACCAAAATTGACGGGTTTTTGGTTTTTTTGGTTTTTTTAAAAACCAAAAGAACCAAAAACCAAAAAACCAAGCCTTTAACAGCCCTGGCCACCCATGACCAAATTTCCCGGGCCGCTTTTGCAAGCCAGTCCGACCCTGCAGTCGGATGCCTCTGAAAATATCCAATATTTTTCACATAACAAAATGCATTCAGTTAATTATATTTGCAGGAAAGTCGACGGATAATTATTAGGGTAGTCCCTAAATCACGGTCAAAAAGTGAAAAAATCACGGCCTACTTTTGCAAAAATAGAAAAATTCACGGCAACGTGTTTTTTCCAAGAATTTTCTCGAGGGGGGGTAGTAACGACTATTTTCCAACAATAATTTTCGAGGAGGGGGGTAGTAACGACTGTTTTCCAACAATAATTTTCGAGGGGGTAGTAACAGCCATTTTTTGACGTGTTTCGCAACCATTTTTAACGTGTTTTTACAAAAAGTGCTGAAAATGTGAAAAATCACGGCAAACGGCAAAATTCACGGCAAACGGCGAAATTCACGGTTTCCGTGATTTCCGTGAATTCGTGATTTAGGGACTACCCTAATAATTATGTTTGCGAAGTAAAATATTCCAAGTGCGGATTAAAAACATTATTTAATATCAGACTTAGAAACTGGTGTGCGCCATCTGTGGGTAGGTGTGCAACCTAACATATAATTTTTATTTCAACGCGTTACAATAAGCGGGTTAGACATCTTAGTGACATAATATTAATATAGGATATACTTACTTACTAACTTTTATCCTGCAAGTCTGCAACAACAAAGATAGCAATAAGTTTGAACACGCATCACATCATTGATCTTATATGTGATTAATGTGTATGCATATTAAATTTTTATGTATGGGAGTCGATGAAGACGACATGTTGACATCTGCTCCAACATGTTGGCAGATGAGGGGACGTCGGGGAGCGATAATAAGTTTAATAACGTAACAGATCGATAGTCCGAAGCAGTGATGTGTAACTATTAATAGCGATCACTGGTCCGCAGGTTCTGTAGTCCGACATAAAATCGTTTCATGAATCCTACTTCTACTTACACTGCGATATTTTTTCATCATTCCAACTTCCATTTAAGCAGATATTATTTTCATCAATCCAACTTCTACTCAAGCAAGAATTATTTTCATCCATCAAGCTACGACGGCTTCCGACTATCGAACTTCAGACTATCGAACCTTCGGATTATCGATGCGTAACCAATAATAAAGGTTTTGCGTTTGATTACTTTATTTGGTGTGTTAGAGATAACTCGTTGGAGACGATAGAGCCGTTATTCTTAATATAAATAGATGTGGTGATTTTTTTAGTAAATATGCTAAGTGGGTCTTATTCCCTCAGTAATCTCCGGCTTGTTATAGCCTGTATATCGTTGTCTTGGCAACCCGTCTGACCTGCCTTCTGCAGCGACTGGCTTGGCTTTATAAATGTCAAGTTTACACCTTAATTTATAGTTAATGTATTAAGTAAGCAGCATGACCTGATTACACGGACGATCCAGACTTGACTGACCTCTCCGGACTGGAAATTGACCCTTAAAGTCGCCAAACTACATGCTCTTTCAGATTTGCTTTGGTAAAGTGGATGTAGATGAACTGCGCCTGAAAGCGCAGTTTTGTGTGTCGCTGAAAATTATGAGAGATAAAATTTTAAAGTAGTATTCTGGCTGTCAGAGTCCCGGTGTAAACTGTTTTTGCTAAAACTTGATGGTAGTTGCAATGTAGCGGTGTGGTTATGACATTCATGATTTGATTTGTGACAAGTTTCATAGTTTAAAGAGTAGAGACATTTCATGTATTCTAATATCCAATTTAAAGGGCTTGTGTGCAATAGTACTTTAACAGCTAATTCATCTCGAGGTACCAAAAACTTGTAAACGTCTGCAAAAGGATTTTCTCTGTTTCAGGTCTACAACTGGAATCTCTGTCAAGTCATTGAAAGTGAATACTTAGGTGGAATTTGAAATCCACATAGCAAAAATTCAGGGTATATGATCCTAGTTAAAGCAGCAAGTCAGAAGTGAACTGTGTAGTGCAGATCATCGGTTACATCTTTGGAACATCCAAAGCCATGTCTCAATTTACTGTAAAACTCTGTGGCTCTGCACCATCATTTCGCCATTTGGCAATGTCAGGCAGTCGTTTCAGCATTGCAACAGCTACTAACAGGACTTTTACAACAGCTATTCAGTCATGGAAACCATCCAGCTGGTTGCATCCACCCCGGACTATGCAACTCGTGGGTCGAGGGAATCTGTTGAAGTCTCCGACTATCTGTGCTGTGAAGTCTCGCACTTTTCATACAACGTCGCGTAATCAGATTCCTCCTGTCGTGATGCTGCTCGTTAAGCCACTGGCTAAACTGGTTTCAATACTCGGTGGAAGGTTATTATTATTATTAGTCTACTATCAATTAACAGCTTCTGTGGCACCATTTTTAATGCACAAGGCATCAACCTATAGTGCCCCCAAAACTAGCTGTGAGCAGGTCAATAGATAGGAAGGAAGTCGATAAGCTAACTGATAAAAGTGATAAAGAGGTTAGTGACTTCACTTTTAAACAATTGAGTTGATGCCTTATTTATTGTGTTGAAGTCTTCAGGTTAGATTCTCTAGGCAAGATGGAAACTAGAAAAGACATTCATTCCTTTCTTACTGGTAATTTACATTTGAGGAATTCCAACTGTAATTGCAATTTATATAGCACCACTTCAAGGACACTCATCAAAAGAACCCTGACCTGACAGCGTGAAACTGCTATCGAATGCAATTTTTTTCATTTGTATTTGTGAGTACTTAAAATGCTCAATATTCAGTGTCCTGATACTTGCATGCATGCAAAGAAAGCCCAACAAGGTTGCAAGATAGCTTATTTCTGAAAAATGGAGTGACTATGTATAGTAAAGCTTCTATGTTGGACTCTCTATGTATGTTTGTGTGAGAGCACTTGTATAGCACCCTTTAAGCAACTCGCAAGGTTGCTCCGGGCCAGTTACCTAGGAATCGCTGAACACTGTCTTCGGTTGAGTAGAAAACGTTTCAGACAGCCGAACCATGTGTGTATGCACATGCTCACTTGATCGTTTTGACCTTGATCCACGAGTGAGGACTGCTGTGGCTAAATCTAGAGCTTTTGCCTTCATTGCCCCTTCACTATGGAACCAACTCCCTACATCAACTCGTTCTTTGATATTATCTGGTGGTCCAGGTGCTTCCTTTCACTGTCTTAAGACCACTCTTTTCTCTCGTGGTCTCTTGCACTGTGATTGTCGCTAATTGGTGTTCACTGTAAGAGGCGCTTTATAAATCTCTAAATACAATACAATACATGTGGAGGTGGATGCCATATATCATGCTGGCAGGATACAGGAAAAGTTTATGATCTTTTGTATTCAATAACTTCTTAGGAAATACCAGTAGAATTGCCATTCTGAGTAGAGTTACTTTGACTGTAATTGTAGAACTTTCAGAAAATGGTGGCAGAAATTATCTCCCGAACAAAAATTGCGTTACAAGAATAATGTTTTCAAGAGGAAGACAACAATTGTTGCTGTCGTTGGCATCCTCGGTTTGGCGTCCGCGGTTCACTACTTCACGCACCTCCAATCCACACCAGTGACAAACAGGCGCAGATATGTGGCACTTACACCAGAGCAGTTTCTTAAGATTGCCGAGTTTGAACGTGATGTGGTTGGTGTTTGATTTCGCTGTGTTGCTCGATATCTTTCAATCTACCATGTGATCTTTTTTCTTCAGCGGTCATTCATCTAGTGACTTTCACTGGTCTTGTTTTGTGTTGGATTTGTAACTGTAATTTAAATTTATATAGCACCACTTCACCACTTGTGTTGTGAGAAGCTGTGAGTTGGATTGTGTAGATGAAGTCTAAGGTTTTCTATGTGATAACTTTTTTAAATTTTATCATTTATTTCCATTCCAGATTGGCTGCCTTGTATTTGCAAGGTTCAGGATATGATGACAGCTGCATTAATGGATTGTCATTAATTTCCCTTAGAGCCTTCATTTGTATTCAGATTTCTTCTTTTATTGCTACGCTGCATGCGATGAACTACACTGAATCATTCAGTTACCTTAAGGCATTGAAGTAGACTAAATCATTCAGTTACACTGATTCAGCCAAGTATCGTAAGCCATCAAAGTACACTGCACCGTTCAATTACACCATTCAATTATAATGAGTCATTTGAGTACCCTCAATCATTGAAGTACACTAAATTATTCAAGTATGTTGAATAATTCTTTCTACTTTAGAGATGCTGTAAAAAGTGCTATAGAATATTTGAATTACTGATTTGGTCAAACTGCACCTTTAGATACATCTCTGCATTGGCCAATCATGATGAGTTGTGCTCCTGGTCACTGTAGGAATAAGTCGTGCATGAGAAACGGTGCTCTATTTCTTTGGTTTTAGTATTATTATTATTATTATGCAGTATGACTGTATTTGACATTGCCCTCCTTCCAAACTTCAGAAGTGCACACACGACCATATGACAGAAGGTTGATGGTGTGGAGCAACTGTGAGTGAAGGACTTGTTCAAGGTCCATAGACTATTACGTTACAGGCCGAGCTCTCTAACCAATCGGCTGTTTTCGTTATTATCGTTGTTATTATTATTACTGTAATTATTACTATTATTATTACGCATTTTAAGTGCCACTGTCTAATGACCAAGCATCAATTGATGGTGCTGAGCAACAGAGAGTGAAAGATTACTCAGTAATTGTCTCAGGAGTAGGCTCGAACTCCTACTTTGTAACCTGTATTATGACAATTCTGTTTGCTTATCTGTCACATTTTGCAGCAATTTCAGCAGGTGAAGGATAAAATTGTTCCACCAAACAACCCCTTGTACAAACATGTCGTTGACGTTGTCCAGAGAATTGTGAATAGCAACCAGGATTTAGACTTTATTCGAGAGCAAACCTGGACTATCACAGTGGTTAACACGAATGAAGCCAATGCTGCGGTCTTGCCTGTAAGTTATGCAGTTATGAAGTTTTACAATTGCAACGTGATGATGTTGCTCATTATTATCTGTGTAGACGGTGTAGTTTTATGTAATGTCTGTTTTTACACAGATACACTCACATGGGGCTACTGCTCAATCTATAAGTTTTGCTTATGTCGACAGTGGTGTGTAATGGGAACTCGTCTTTTTGTGTGAAAGAAGGGGGGGCTGATTTCTAAGGTAAGTTGCCTCGGGCATGCAGAACCAGGGGTGCAAAATTAGCTTTCAGTGGTTCACAGTACTATGACAAGAATGATTAAAGTCAACAAGAAAATTAAAAGGGGGCACAGTCATCAACCCTTGCCCCTGGGTGCTGAAACCCTTCGTTACGCCACTGTATGTTGGCCCCTCTAGTTGGAACCATCTTCAGCAAGAACTGCAGCTTGAGCTCCTCAGCCTTTCTAATTACCCTGTTGTGGAAATGCCTTATTTGTTAGTAATAGCACTGATTGGGTTGGAAGTGCCTCTGAATCGTGAAAGCTCAATGACAATGTAGCGATGCCTCAGTGGCTGTCAACGCACCCGGCCAACGTCACTCGGGTTCAGAAATTTGAAGTACTGATTCCGGAGGTGACGTTCACAGTTCAATCGCAGTCAAGACTTCTATGGAGATACATTTCCTAGTCCTACTGTTGGAGACTTTATGTTAATGACTCCTAAAGTGCCATTATCATAATGGGGCAAGGCATCGAACGATGGTCCTTCAAGTGAAACCACAGTGAAACATTAGAATCTATTGGTTGATATATCAGGAGAACGGATAAGGACATAAATGACATACTCAAAAAATTACTTTGGACCCCTGCTCTCCTTTTGTCCACTATAGGCATTACCTTTGACATACCTCTCTGCATACATTCACACTCAAACAGAGTACAAAGGCACCAGACTAGGTTTCCCTATTGATTTTCCAGGGCTAACTGTGCTAAGGGTTGTGTAGTTTGATACTGCCACATCCAGCAAACAAGACGTGAAAGCAAAACAGAATGCTTTAGGAAGTTTAGGACCAAAGTTGTTGTTTAAGGCACAGACTTTGCTGACATAACTTTAGGTGCGCACATCCGCTTTTGGCATCGCCCTCCCTTCCCTTGTCCTCATTTATGTTAATCCTACCTTCCCCTCTTTGCATACGTCCTTATTGGTGATCCCTAAAAATGTGTGGGAATCTTGAGCAAGTGCTTCACTTACAATTGTCAGTGCCATCGATGTTCTGTCATATGGTCATGCATGTGTTACAGGGAATGTGTATACATGTAATTGGGGAATATGTATATACCCTGAAATTTCAGGGTATGTGTATAATCAGGGTACCTGTATATGCCCTGAAAATTTAGGACTAGGTTTAGGGTTAGGTTAGGGTTAGAGGGCTAGGGTTAGGGGGGTTAGGGTTAGGGTAAGGGTTAGATATACATGAAATATACACATACCCTGATTATACACAATCCCTGTAACATATGCACTTCTGAACTATGGAAGGAGGGCAAAATCAAAATGCAGTCATACTGTTTTTTTTTAAATTTTCTATTGTAAGCATCCAATATTGTATTGTATTAGTTGTGTTGTATTTTCTTATACTATTTTAGGCTATAAAGCAGAGAGAGTCTTGCAACTGTCCTGCGCTTTCAGTCCAAGATCCCAGAGCTAAAATGGCTATAATGCTGGAGATGGTCGCTGAAAAGAAAAGGCAGAAAGAACAAGCAAAAGACAAAAGCAGTGTTGCATCAACTGTTGCACTTCCAACCGTGAAGCCTACAGCAGCATCACAAGCAAATACATAAGGAATTTTTCATGACCTGTAGATTTTGCATAATATGTGTACTGAGTAGAAGGTTTTTTCACTTGCTTACCCACTGTAAAACTACTGCAGTGGGTAAGGTCGAGCCTAGTGGATTTACAGTGGAATTCTCCCAGATTTGTATAATTGCTTGTACTCCTTGAGTATGGGTCTCCTGTCTAACACATGATGTAGAATTAGCCTAACGGTCATGGGTTCTCATTTGTTTCATGCTGCTGCCTCATGGAATGGGATTGGCTACCACTTAAATGGACCAATTGAACAATTTGGCTTATGCAGGCTTGACTTGATACAGTATCGGTTTTTGAGCTGGCTTCCTCGCTGACGAGGCTTTTGTTGGCACTGAGAAATTTAGGAAATTTACATTTTGTTGCTTTACCTTTCGTCCAGAGCGCCAACTCCATTTCCTTCTTCAGAAAATGTCACAGAATCTTGCTGGCTTTCAAAGATTTGGCTGTGGTACTCTACGACCTGCCTGATTAGCCCACTCATTTCAGATTTTCGTTACTGTAACAATAATAGTACTCTCCTCTTGGCCCTTGCATCATTATATGGTTGTATGAGTTGATTCAGACGCTGTTATATGAAACATTATCTATTCAGGTTACTAGGCTTTGAAAACTTGTTTAATAATTACCTGGTAGCTGTAGAAGACTTTCCAAATTCATAAGTGCAGTCAGGATAATTGGGTGGGTGTAGGCGTCTCTTTCGTGCTTCAAATGATCGATCTCCATAGGGATATTGAATTGTGGAGGTGTGGTGACTTGTTTATTTTATTCTGAACAAATGCTACTGTGATATAGTTAACATTATCAGTTTACAATTTTAATCCTGTGCCTTCAAAATCACTCAGAACTTTGTTATCTACCAAAGGTGCTAATGACTTATACAGTACATGTATTATTGTATTTGTCTTTAGTAGACAAGGATATTGATTTTAAAATATATCAGTTTTAGAACTTTCACCAGTGTAATTGAATATGCAATATTGTTGTACTGAATTTTATTATAGTTATGGAATGTAAATGGGGTGTCTGTGTAATTTAAAGGATATTAGATGTTAAAATTGCCAGCTATAATTAGCTGTGTGGTAATTGCACTGAATGGAGTTGTTCATGACTTGTAGACAAAGATATTGTTTTAAAATATAGCAGTTTTCAAACCTATACCAGTGTACATGTAATTGAAAATGCATGTATTGTTGTACCAAATTTAATTATAATTATGGAATATAAACCTAAACAGAGTGTAAATGTTATATACCATAATGTCTGTAATTTAAAGGATGCTAAATGTTAAAATTACCAGCTGTAATTAGCTGTACGGTAATTGCACTAAATAGAGTTCACAGTGTCGCAATTCCTATCTGCTAAACCAGGGTGATATGACTGATATCTTAACGCACTTGAATAAATTCCTCAAGGTCAGTAGGTGAACTGCCGTTGCCTTCTTTGTTGCCTAACATACTTTTGTCTTGGCACACATTATCTGACTGTCTCTCTCTCATCCAAAATAATTAAAAGCCTTTCCAACGGATTCTTGTAAACTACATTTTACATGTAAATGGTCAACAAGATTTTAACTAATACTGAGAAAGAAACTACATGTAGTGACGTTTTACTGATGAAATCCTATGAGAACAATACACTTCCCAAACATTTTCCATTCTGATCACCATTAAAACCCTGCCCGATCCTTGGATCTTCAACTGGAACCGATTTTGGCATCGTCTGCTTATGTTTTGCCTGAGCGTCTGTGAATAAGCCAGTTCCCGCTACTTCCTATGGGAGCTGCAGACATTTATGGTTAAGATAGTGTCTGTAATGGAAACTTGGTCAATAAATAAACGGTTCGTTGAAGACACGGTTGTAGGCTATGCAGAAAATCAACGTGAAAGGCCTAATTTGCAAACTTGACTGTTTTCGAAGTGATTGATTGATTGAAGCTTGTCGTGCTAACATAGCCGAAATATTTATAACTACGTTAAAAACGCTATTTCCTGTGAGAATCTATGGATCAATTAAAAAATACAAGGCGCAGGGCGTTCCCGCTTAATTTTTTACGATGTTGCAAAAATTCAGTTGTTGTCCATCACAGTATGAAATGTTTGGAACCGGTCCTCTGTTCTTCGGTGCAAGCCTGCAAGGTATTGCTGGGAACCGGTTTTCGAAATTGTTTTACCAAAAGCCGTGGGTTCCACATATAGGCCTAATGATAACACTATTCTTTATTAGGCTAGGCTAAGTTAAACTCGCCACTGCATGCTTGTAGGATTATCTATGGTGCCAAGCAGTGTCAGTCCAATGTCTGGAAAAGATGGAAGGCGACACTAATGATCGTTGTTATAACAGCGTCGTTAAACTATATGACTAAGTATCGATTGGCCGTCTTTCGTTTCCAATCTGTATTATTTACATGTAAACCTATAGGCCTAGCCTAGGTGTCCCTATTAGCGGGATCCATGATCCCTTCTGGGCCTCCGTGTAGTCAGTACATGTCAAACCGTTGCTTTCTTGTTTCATTTGTTCTTTTCTCTTCTGATGGTTACAGAAATAAATGATTGATTGATTTTAATTAGCGGACAAACTACATCATATTTGGGTTTCGGATGACGCAATAAGCATCATTTCCAATTTGAGAGAGAGAGAGAGAGAGAGAGAGAGAGAGAGAGAGAGAGAGAGAGAGAGAGAGAGAGAGAGAGAGAGAGAGAGAGAGAGAGAGAGAGAGAGAGAGAGAGAGAGAGAGAGAGAGATAAAGTGTATGAGGTCAGAGTTTATTATTTTGATCCGCGCTGTGCACCGAGCAATATTTTGGGAGCGTATTCGATCATTTTCTAGTGTTCGCGCCTTCGCCACTTTTACAGATTTGAACAGAAAGTTTGGAACTTTGTATTGTGATAACTCCAATTCTTAAAATTTAAGCTTGTACAAGATTGTTTTTAATTCTTTGGATAACAGCTGGCACAGAGACCGAGAGGTACCGAGTTCGAGCCCCCGTTGGGCGGATTTGCTTTGTAGGCTGCTATTAGCGCCGTTGTATTACATGGCTGTCTGTTCTGTTAGTAGTTAAGATTTCAATTGCATAACATGTAAAATGTACAGCGCAGTGCGTTTGTCAGGCGCTTAATAAAGAAAAGATTATTATTATTATTATTATTATTATTATTATCTTCGTGTGGGCAACTATTGAAGTTGCGTAAATGTATGTTGCGTTAGCTACGTTACGTACGTTAAAAATATGACCGAACCAGCGCGCTTGAAGAAGTAAAGATGGCGGCCACCATAGAAAATGGTGGTATTTCGTTAATTCTATTAAACTGCGATGGAGAACCGATTTCATCTGGAGATGACAACGCACAGCGAATTGTCGTCGGTTAGTATTTAATTGGGAGTAAGTTTTTTCGTGTATGGTGCTGCAAGAAACTTCGCATCGATTTCAGCCGCTGAGTGACTAAGTCAGCCCTAGCGAAGACGGTCGCTGCGAGTAGCCAGCAGACTGGAGCGAGGTCACCGAGGTCACGCAGTTTGTATGGAAATGAGAGCCACATGTGGAAGCTGCTGCTGCTTGGTTACAGGAACGCTTCCAAATCCAGTTTAAAGATCCCATATTGCACACAGATTAGAATTGGTTGTACATAAGGGTAATAAGTAAGTGGCGCAGACCAGACACCCTACAAGTTTTAATGTCTCAAACCAAAGTACAAACTTGCAGGGAAAGTTGGAGAAACAATTTATCCATTGCCCAATGAAGACGTCATTGATTATGGAAGCAGTAAACTCAAAAGATATGGTGGAAGAGAGGCTGAGATTTAAGTCTTGGGACTTCTGGATATTGAACATGCCACAATTAGGGGTAATTTGGCATATTGGTTGGAAAGATGTACAGAAAAGTTATGTCATGATGGAATTGGTGAAGGAAGCTACCTGTTGGTGCTGTCGTCAAAAAATTTAAAAAGTCAATGTATTGTAGATTTAGTTATTCTGTACAGTTTACTTACTTACTTACTTTTATTTCCTTTTAAGTGCCTTTAAAAACTGAACATGGTCATATAAAAGATCTGAATTAGTTAGTCTGTGTGGAAAATTCACTGACAGGTCTCTACAAAAAGTAAGCATGGCAACAAACATTCCAGCTGACTTGAAACTGGCACCAACATCTAATTTTTTCTGGATAAAGCCAACTAAAAATGGCTCACCAGGATCTTGGAATAAATGTCAAAAAAATCTGTTGAATTACTGGATTACTAATTATGTGTGTGGGGCATGGATGCCGATCGGTTAGAGCCTTTGACTTGTAACAGAGTACGGTTCAATCCTTGCCTGAGACAGTTACTGAGTAAGTCCTTTACTCACAACTTCTTCATGCCGCAGATTCAGATTAACTGACCTTGCACGCATAAGAAATGCAATATAATAATAATAGTAATAATAATGATAATTTTAATACAAGGCCACAGTCAAATTTTGGTAAAAGTTGTAAATGGTTGTAAGAGTGTTCTTGTAAACTTGTGTCACACTAGTCCTAATATTGATCTGCATTCACTGTATCTTGATTGTTTGTGGATACAATAGGAAGTATTTTATTTGTCATTTCTTAATTGTATCTGTCACTTTCTTTAAGTTGTTAAATTGCTAAAAATCAGTTGTTTTAGATATCTGTCTATGTCTTGCAGATCGGATGACTTTACCACCTGAAATGCACCATTTGCCAGAACATGAACTGGCATTGCAACAGATAATTGGTATGCCTGAGGGGAGTTTTGCTGTCATCCATTGGCCTGGAACAGGTCGTGAAGGTAATGATTCCTATCCTGAAATCATGAAAATGTTAATTTTTGGTGAAGCAATTTATCAGTTTTTTCTCATTTGTGACAAATAATGCTTAATATGCGTAATTTCTCTGCTATGAATTTCATAGGGTTTTGTACGGCTTGACAACATATTAGAAGATACTGGTACAGTATTTAGATATTAAATAATCATTAGACTGTACATGTTTTATATGTGTGTGTACAATCCTTATAGTTATCAGAAGGAATGTAGAAAGGTTAGAACATCGTCACATCATGCATCTATAGTAATCTTTACCTTATAGGTTTGAAGTACTCATCAGTCAAAGACCTGTTTTTTACACAGGTTTTATATAGCATTGCTGACTATCGTGCAAACTGTAATAGACTGCCAACACATAGGTTGGTGACAGGAAGGCTTCCAGGTTTAAACTAGTAGTCACTTAAAAAAACAAACCGACTGCTATGCAAGTGAAAAAAGTGTTTCCTCGATTCATTTGTGTATTTGCATAGTTGTTTTATGTAGTTCTATTTCACTGTCATCCATTTGCTGCTGGGCAATGCATAAGAATTTCTTAAATGAAGAAATACTACAAAAGCTGTATTAGCTGGTATAATGGTCTACTTTAAAAGTGTGCTATGATAGAGCATATGATGGTTGCACTTCTGGTGTAATGGTTTCCATGAAAATTTGCTATCTTTGTCTAAGTTCTGAATCTATGATTGAAAGTTGATTCCTCTTATCTTGTTTTGATCAGTCTGCTTTCATTCTTTTGCTGATTCTGTTTGTCAAACACTGTTTGAAAAGTTGGAAGATAATGGGTTAAGTCTGCAGACTGATTAAGTTCTATAGGACATGCTGCATAAGCCGTCGCATTTGCCGGCATTGCATTACATTACATTTCATTACTCAGTACATTACATTTCATTACTCAGTACATTACATTTCATTACTAAGTACATTACATTTCATTACACTGTGCACCAACACATTAAATCTCTTGACTTGTGTGTGTTGTAGTAGTGTCTGTAAACGCTGATGCAGAAGATGTTGCTGAAGAGTTGCCCGAGAAGACGGAAGAGCTTCTAAGAGATGACAAGAACATCATTTCGTCTGTCGAATGGTCTCATAAGATGACGCTGCTGCTGCTAGAACTCTACCGAATTCATCTTGATGAGTTCAAAAATAATAAGATACGTAAGAAGACCATTTGGGGACAGATAGCGTTGGGCCTGGAGGAAGCTGGCTATGGGAGTCTGACATGGAGGTCATGTGCAAAGAAGTTCTACAATCTGAGAAGCACCTACCAAGGCATGATGGACAGCAACAGAAAGACAGGATGCAAGAAGTGGCCGTACTATGATCTCTTCTACAACATGTTTGGTCTTTCAGGATCGGCTCAGGGTGGTGATGACGACGATTCGACGCCACCGAGAACAGGCAAAAGACGAAGGAGGTCTGGGCTTGGAGTTGAATCCGGGGATGCCGACCAGCTGGCAAAGATGCCAAATAAAAGAAGTCGAGGAGAGATTCAACAAGTTTCGTGGCTGACTGACATTATGACAGGAGAGACAACAGCTATAGGTGTTGAGACTCAGATGGAGAATACTAACGATGAAATACCTGGCCAAGTGCAAGAGGCTGAGGTTGCGGACGATAGGAGCAGCGGTCCAACAGTTGAATGGACCCACAATTTGACAATGATTCTGCTTGAACTATACCAAGCTCACGTCGATGACTTCAGAAACGACAAGATACGCAAGAAGTCTGTGTGGGCAAGAATAGCATCAGGTATTCAGTCTGCTGGCTATGCAAATATGACATGGGAGGTGTGTGAGAAGAAATTCAGGAACCTTAAATGTACTTACCGGACTATTGTCGAAAACAAAAAAACAGAGCGAGGACGTACAAAGTGGCCTTATTACGAAATCTTTCATGAGTTGTTTGGTAACACGCAGTCACTGGATGCCGGAGGAGTTGAGCTGGCCGACATTCGAAATGAATCGGGATTGGAAATGGAATGCAGTTCTGTATCAGTAACGTTTGGCAGCAGTGAAGTTGATAAAGACAACCTGGAAAAAACGTCAGCAGGCCTTCGGAAACGTAAAGTCATGCAGACGCGATCTTGGATTACGGATTTTATGTCGGAGACACCAAAATTAGAAGAGACAAAATCACTGGACGATATGAACGAGGAACTGCTGCACAAAACTCGGGATACCGAACTCATTGACGATGAGAATGTTGGTTCAACGGTGGAGTGGACTCGCAATGTGACGCTGCTACTTCTAGAGCTGTACCAAAATCACTTTAATGACTTTGAAAATCCTAAGATAATGAAGAAAACAGTTTGGGGTGAAGTTGCCTCTGGCATTCAGGCAGCGGGCTTTGGTAACATGACGTGGGACGTCTGTGAAAAGAAATTCCGAAACCTTAAAAGCACGTACCGAACAATCATGGAAAACGGCCGAAGCACCGGTCAAGTTCGTACGAAATGGCCGTATTTTGAATACTTCCACAACCTATTTGGTAACCAGCCGGCTGTTAGTGTGATTGAAATTGGGGGCGACTCAATGATCCTAAAGTCAGACATTGGTCAGAACGAATCTAGCTTGCAAATGGAATGCAGTTCCAATGCACAGAATGGCAAAGAAATGGCCAATACCCCAGGAGTGCCTAAACATAAAAATGTTGAAACATCGATTACGTGGCTTGCTGATTTCATGACGGAAACTCAGAAAGCCATGGATGCAAGGCTAAAGTCGCTAGAAAATAGAAACGACGACTCGCTTTCAAAGTCACAAGACATCGAACTTGTTGAAAGCAAAAATACCAAGTCGGCATTTGAGTGGACTCACAATATGACGTTAGCTCTGCTTGAACTGTATCGGGTACACCTCGATGATTTTAAAAACGGGAACGTGAGAAAGAAAAACGTCTGGGGTAGAATAGCATCAGGTCTTCAGTCGGCTGGGTTTGGGAATAACATCACATGGGACGTGTGTGAGAAGAAGTTCAGAAATCTCAAATGCACGTATTGGACAATCGTTGAAAACAACCGGAGGACAGGTCGCGTGCGTAAAAAGTGGCCGTACTACGAACATTTCCACGAGCTGTTTGGTGGTTCACCCGCCGCTGGGCACATGCACCGCTTTGAAAGCGGAGATGATTCAGATTCGCCTAAACGCAAATGTCTTTCACCGCCTTTGTGGCTTACTGATTTCATGACGGAAATGCAGAAAGCAGAGGACAGCAGGATGAAGTTCCTTGAACAGATGCATGCAGAGCAGAAGCAACAGGCTGCAGAACACGTGTCCGCACTGCACGAACTTAGTAATAACATTCGGCTGCTCATAGATAAACTGCACACAGGCTAAGAGATTCAGATAAGAGTAGATTTCCTATGTGCCCTCAGTAATAAGCTTTGTAAAGTAAGAAAGACTGCTGGAAATGTAATGTAATAATGCTTTAGCTTACAAAGCCACTGTACTGTACTACTATATTTACACCTCTACTGTAGACTTATGTCGCTTCTGTTAATATGGAAACTCGCAACAATGTAAAACGTCTTTGCAACACAGTAGAGGAAGAAATGAATAATTAATACCATACATTGGACACCCAGTTTAGATTGTTACTTTAGGCAGCAGAACTTTCCTGTCAAATGGCAAATATTACAGCAAATAAATAATGTCTATTGTTTATTTAAAAATGCTTTAAAAACTTTAACAATGAGAGTGCACTAAAAGCGACTGGGAAACCAATGCAGCTCGTTGTTAAATTGTTAAAGATAAAAAAGAACACAAAACTCATTGAACGTATGGTACATGTAGTGCCTTCATATCTGCATGCGACTACATTATTATTATTATTATTATTAGACTGTCATTTATAGCATGCCTAAACAAAATGAAAATGGTAAAGCTTGATTTCACCAAAGTATTGTGGCCTTTAAATGTCGGACACAGCCGTTGATGATGAAGTTAATTAACACTATCTTTGTAGGCCTATTCAGGATAATGCGGTTATGTGTGAGATTTGCTTCGGCCTACATGTAGGCCTAGTCAAGACGTAAGACCAACGAATATGTCACTTAAAACTGTTTTAATAGAACTTAAATACGCTGTTAAAAGTTTAATTTTACATATTTAGACCCTGTCCACGAAAATGAGACCAAAGTAAATTGTAATTTTATAACCTGCGACCCAGTAATGCTGAAACACTTTTATGATATTTTCATCTGTTGAATAAGCATTAATTGCCGAGAACCCGGCACCAAGCATCTCTGATGTGTGAAGCATTTTATGCACTCCTAAGCAGTTAAATAGTCTCAACTGCTGGGCCATGGACAGATGTAGCCTATACATACGTACATGTATACATGTGTGTATGTATGCATACATATATAAATGCTTATTGTTTGTATGTAGGCCTATGTATTGTAATAATGTAAGTATATATATATATATATATATATATATATATATATATATATATATATATATATATAATATATATATATATATATTGTACATGTATGTAGGTAGGCCTACGTGTTTACGTACGTCTATAATATTACAAACAGATACGGACATGCATATGGAAACAAATACATACATGCACTTGCATACATACATGTATATTGTACATACATAGGCCTACATAAATGCTTACATACAAATAGCATATATACATGCATATATATGTATGTGTAGGGCTGTAGGCCTACATACATACACTTGTTTATTAGACCTATTACACTTCCAATTGAATGATTATACAAATGACCATCATGAATACTGTATGCTGTTATGTATGCTTGTGTGTGTATGCACTATGCATGTATGTATCGATGTTTTTGAATATAATATTTATTTATACAGAAGCAAATGACGTCGTAAATGACGACGTATGGGTCTATCACTGTGTAATAGCCTATGCTGTTGTGCGTGTGTGACAGTGTCTGGAGAAACTGCTTTTAAGCATGCGACGTCTTTTCCAGTCTGTCGTCTGCGCTTTGGTCTGAGACCTCGAACGCAGCCCATCGATCTGCAGAAAATCGGCCGTCGGCTCCAAGAAAATCGGTCAGCCTATAATAGTCATTTATGGTTTGTCCGACGGCCAACAACATCCTCGCTAGGTGGCGCCACGGTGCTCCGACACGGTCGGTGCAGCTGTGGTCCATCCAGCCTTATAAATGATTCATGTTATAATCCACAGCAGCTCGTGGACCATAATTATTTTTAATACAATAGCTTAACAGCTTATATGACAGTGTTAAGTAACATAGCCTGTAATTTACTAAACTGGCTCAACTAATTGCACCAACAATGGATGTAGTGCAAGGCCGTAGGGGAGAGTTGCCATGAATGGACCACCTAAGGCAAACTGAAAAATCGGCGGTGTCCAATTAAAACAACGGTCCTGGGGCAACTTTCCCCTATGGCCCGTATCTAAGGAAGTGTTTACCAGTTCAAGCCCAAAACTGTTCCTATTTTATCAATTTCAGCGGAAAGTATTGAAGGTACTGACAAAACTGAACAGGTACAAAATATAAACAAGCAGGGAAGTAAACGGAACCTCGTTAGAGAAGTCAAACCTGGAGGCTTTTGCACCGGGCATTAAATTTAGACCCAAAGTAGACCCGACCTTCGCAGAATCCGCCCTATTCTCGATTTCAAAGCTGCATCTGCAATCGGTACATCAATAGTTCCCGCCAAATTAGATTACTGCGAGTCTGCGTTGCTCTTTTCCTGAACATAGACATCACCCACATAAACCGCCTCCAAGCTATTCGGAATGCCCTCGAGCGCCCGCACTGTCACCAAAACCCCCAAACACCACCAAATCAATTCTGTCCTCAATTCACTCCACTGGCTCAAAATTACTGAACGAATAGAATATAAAGTCATCACTCACCTACAAGGATACAACACGCTTCAATCCTCCCAGCCCTCCTATCTCCGTCAGTTGTTCACGGTACAACAATTTCATTCAACCCGTTCCTCTTCCACACTAACATTGCACCGCTCTTCGATCACCTCATCATTTAAATTTGCAAATAGCTCCATAGCCGTTGCTGCCCCGCCTCTTTGGAACAAACTCCCGCCAGTATTACGACAAATATATCCGATCCATCCTATGAACTCACCAAAACTTCAACTCTGCTATCTCTTCACAGGTCTTTCCCGAGGCGAAAATCTAGACATAACTTTGAGGGGGACAGGGTATCTACGAGGGCCGGATTTTGGGGAAGGGACAGAATATAATTAAGTCAAAACTTGGAGGGACAGTCCCCCTCTATCCCCCCCCCCCCATGATTTACGCCACTGGGTCTTTCACTCAAAACTGAAAGCACTGAGTTTACACAAATCCTATCCCGATTCCACCTCTTCCTCTCACCTCTCTCGCCATTTCCATTTCAACTCTAAACATCATCCACTTTAGCCGTCTGACTGTCTGCCTTCCTGACTCTTCGGATCTTGACCCTCTGTAGGCCTACAGTATATATATATGTATATATATATAATATATATATCGATTTTGTTTTGACAAAGCACCTGCAGTGAATACTCTGGCTCCGGCGACTTCGCTTTTGTGCGCTGTGGAAATCTTGGAGTTTAGGCCTACGATTACAATTAGGCCTACAGTTATTAATCCTTTACACGCATCATCAATCCCTAAGAGGATTAACATAGAAGTCCAATGTTGGCCGGTAAGCAAAACCGTATTAGCCGTGGTCAATTAATCACAATTCCTTGTTTGTGATAAAACATTTAAAAACATCACATCGATTTTCGTTTTTACATTTCTAAAAAATTAACACTCAATGCCTAAACCTGAAAGATTGGTCTCCTTCTTGCGCCCTTGATGCCAGTTGATGGTAACGCGTATGAGTCAGTAAGTAAGTAGGTACAAGTGTCAATTTCCCCCAAATTAATAACACAGGCCTAATATCCAGCTTCCGCTCAAAGGATGTCTTTTTAGTCGCATACGAATACATAGACGAAACATACCCAGCCTCAAAGCCCTAACCGTCCCTCACGACGGGTACCCTGGGCCCTCAGCCCCTCACCGAGCCTCACGACGGGTAACAAGTCCGACAATTTAATTCGGGTGAAATTTAACACTAGTACCAGTAAGTAAGTGGCCTTTATGTGCATCTGACAAGCGCACATGCATTACATTATAGGCCTATACAACAATTAGGCCCTATATAAAAATCTGAAATAGACCATAACAGGAGCAGCAGAACTGGCATTAATGATATTAACGGACGAGCAGACGTGCAACTGCGCTGCCTGACCATGCAGATGCAGATGAGCAATGCACTTTAGCAGTGGGTCGGTCGGTCGGTCGGTCGGTCGGTCGGTCGGAAGTCGTAGGGACGGGTCTACATGGGTCTGAAACGACGGCGGCGTCTGCTATTATTAGGCCTGTGCTTCTAAAGAAAGGGTCAGTTACTCGTCGACGGACTGTGTGCGTGCGTGTTTCGTGGACGACCTGGAAATAGACACGAAAGCAATTTATGCAACCAATCTATCACCATTAAATTGCGACGTCAGGAAGACTAAAACAGTATATATATATATATATATATAGCGCGTACATATATATATATATATATATATATATATATATATATATGTACGCGCTATTTATACCCAACATAAGCCCTTTCGGCCAGCATCAGTTAACCGCTAGGATTTAAGATGAGTATACAGTTATGGTTTGTATAGATTTTACTGTCGTTGTCTAATACCGCTTAGGGCGAAAGGTCGTTCCATCTTCTCAGAAACGAGTTATTGTTTTTCCGTCTTTTAAGCGCCGTGGTCTTGGGGTCAACGACATTGCCAGTACTGTTATCGACTTTAGTTTTTTTTATAAAAGATAGCTGAGAAATATGTCTCAGTGCAGCTTATTGAATATCTTGAGGCATATTCCCTCCTACCTGGCAGACAATAGTCGGGGTTTAGACAGCTTCACTTCACAGAGTCTGCTATAACCAGTAGGCCTATTCTTGTGAACATTTTTTTGGTTATTGATCTGGGACACTTCTCGTTCTTTATGACGAGTGAGGCCTTTTTTGACGCTACAAACCATGACACTCCTATATGGAACGCATTGAAAGATTGTTGGCATCGTGGGTCAAGCTCTGTCATGTCTGCATTCAGTAAGGGCCTCTCTGGGCGCATTATGCAGTGATGTTTGGTTCCATAAGGTCTGGCTATAGTCCACTTAGCCTCTAGTCTTCCATCTTAGGGCCCCTGATCATTATCCTCAACACCGCTGGTTGAAACCTACAGTCCTTTCTTCTCTGAGGCCGTGGCTTATCATCATGGTGATGACAAATCATGACATTCAGACATTCGCCCATAGACAGATATCTGAATGTCATCAGTATGGTGGATCAAATATCTCTCGCATAGGAGATGCTTTCTGCCTGGATGTCGTTCAACCGCCTTCGGCTGAACCCTGGGTAAACTAAGTTCACCTGGATTATTTCGCCGTGGACAAATTTTTAATCGACCTTGTTAATCTGTAGGCAGCATTACTTCATTCGACATACATTCAGTCTCACGTGGAAAGAATTGCAATGGTTACAAATTCAAAACCCACCGGGTTTAAGATCTTAATGCTCATGCGTTGTTGTTGTTTTGATAATATGGAACTACTTGACTTATAGAATGTTCAGTTTGTATTGTATTGTATTTAGACATTTATAAAGCGCTTCTCACAGTAATACCCAATCAGAAGCGCTCCCAGTGCGAAGAATTCTGCGAAAAAAGAAACGTCGTAAGACAGTTGGACCTACATGTATAAACTGGTGGTTATGCTTATGGTTATTTACATTTGTATAGTATGCATTCATATGTAGAATATATATGCATTCTGTAGGCCTGTACATAGGTTTATATATATAATGAAGAATGCAGGTAGCGTATACAGTACACCCTCGATTGTAATTGTTATTACAATTCATACAGCGCCATTTCAAGGATATGTAGCAGACTACGTGGGTACAGAATTCGGTCAATGTCATCGAATATCATTTCCATTAATTTTTTATATCTCTTCATTCCTCCCTTGCGCTTTAAACACGGCGCCGCCTGACCGGTAATTGAAAGGAGTTGAGCAGCAGTTCAGGCGTCATTCGCGCGTGTATACAGTTGCAATATGTAACAATCGTCGGAAGCTATGGGAGACCAACGCACAGCAGCAGCAGCACTGGAGGGCAGAGGAGGGAGAGGAGGGAGAGGAATAGGTCGAGGTCCTGGTATACAGGGCGCATGTTACTCGAGTCGTTGGCCGATTTTCTCCTTGGCATGCACGAGGAGGTCATTTCTGCGGCAAATTGGGAGGCAATTGGCGCGCCTTGCCTGCCTTTCCTAGCCTTGCCAGTTGGTGCTTCGCCGGGCATCGATCGCCTCAACTGCAAATTCTGGGCCATTCGGACACAGCTAAACGGCGCCAACATTGCCATTCATTCGTCCATCCATCCATCTTCCTTCTACTAGTTCCTTCCTCTCCTTTCTCCACGCTCCCTCGTCCTGCCTCCCCTCTTCCACCCACCCACCAACCCACCCAACGACTATAGCTCTGAGATCAGTGTCCCTCAGTAAAAATGATGGACTCATTGGCATCAACGCAAGGTATGTATATAATATTATCCTTATCGCGTCTATATGAGCAGGACGCTGGTTCTTTCCGGGTCTGCATGTTCAATCCCAGTTAGTGGTATGTCCTACACAATTTGTAAAATTCGATATGTTAAATTTTCTGGGAAATAGAAAATGATTGCTTGATTGAATAAATTATTTCTGTATATAATCACATCTATACCAAAATAATTTATTCAGTCAATTGATATGCATAGCAGCAATTGATGAAATGACTGGGACGTCAAATCAGTTCATGGAATGCCTGGGGGATTCATGCTCGTAAATGGCAGGCATATTAGCAATTGGCAGAATGCGTGAGGAGTCGGTTAGGCCAGTAGCTGTAGTAGGCATTACTGTTGGATTACGTCATTGAGTTGATGTGCCATCATTAGGCAGAGTGCAGCTAATGAAGGGTTGGACGTTTTTGGCTTGGCCATTAGAATCAACAGAGGCTACGTAGGGAGTTCTCATTTGGCTGTTTTAATGTATTCAGAACCAGGTCAACAACTTGACCTGGCATTTCAGGTCGATTCATCAGTTTCACCAGGCATCTTATATCAAGGTCACTTTTCTGTCTGATCTGCAAAATAAAAGACTGAATAGTTAAAAAAATTTGATTTATTTTAACATTATACGACCTAAATTATAGTATTTTAGCAGTTACAAATGTGAATTCAACTGCAGAAACCTGTCATAAGTGTGCTAATATCAATATAAGTATATATAACCCATCTTTGTGGCTCCAAAAGAAATTAAACTGAAGGATTTGATTTAAGCAAATGTGTGATATATACAGAACAGATTACATGTATTTAAAAATTACACAATGAAATAATACTATTATTAGATATAAAAAGTGTATTATTGCATCACAGTGAAAATTATTTTATTTGGTCTATGTTGTTGCAAACGACCAGAAAAGTAAAAGAATATACAGAGAAGTAATATCAAAATTACATAAACCAAATACAGGGTTTGCATCGTTTCATGTAAATGAAAAATAACTGCAAAACAAGTAAGTATGAAGATTATGAGATTTTTGATGACTGATAATAATAGCCAGCGATTATATGTATCCCGAAATAGTATCAAAAACGCGCTGAATAGGGTCTTTGCATTTGTCAAATAAATATGAACTGCAAATGACATACCCAACGATACAAGCGATTTTTGATGCAATAAAATGCATGTAGCAGAAATTTTACTGACAAGGGTTTGACAGTCCACAGACAACATGTATTACACGTGTATATATATTTATATTATAGGCTACCGAGATATGTAAGTATATATACATACATATCTTGGTATAGTATATATATATATATATATATATATATATATATATATGCAGTCTGAACTTTCAATGCAAAGAAAACTGTATGTGGATTTTGTGTAGGCCATCATTTTCTCTGTATATATATAAACACACATATATAGTAAATCCTAAAGTATATATATATATGCATACACGTAACAACACACTTGATGCAGCATGTTTTAGGTACATCACAAAGGCACTGTGTCTTTGTATTACACTGAGTAGGATATGGACTAAACCTGATGAAAATACCTGCCTCATCGATTTGGTTTTGACTGAGCACTGGTTCTCATGACCTTCTTTGGGTGCAAATGAAACCCGAAATGACAGGAACACAATGATGATGTATACACTATACAGGTATACGCGGTATATATATAGGCCGTATATTACTTTGAATGGTTTATTTATGCACGCAACGGCATCGGCACAGATGGAATAGAAATCTATCCTACTTGAAACGCTGAGACAATAGTTCTTGTAGACGTCTCACGTTACAGATACGAAAAATATTTAGCACGTAATTTTCCAGAAGAGCTAAGATCTCGGTAGGTTGGCCAGCAAGGAAAGAGAGTATGTGAGTCACTTACATAAGAAATGAATTAAGGTAATGAGAATACTGCAAGCCTTGGGAAATTAAGAATTAAGACATGAATAAAAGGAATATTCTAAGAATATTCTAAGAATTATAATTGAGGGAAGAATGGAGGGGAAGAAGACACGAGGAAGACCGAGAATGATGTTGTTGGACTGGATGATGGAGGAAGATTACGGCAAACTGAAGGAAAGAGCCAGAAAACGTGATGAATGGCGAAATTGGACGTACGAACCTGCCTAGGAAGGCAGAGAACCAAAAGAAGAAGAAAAGGAATATCAGCAATTGTGTAAACAAGACGGCAACTGAAAAGTTTTGAACTGAAGTTATCAAGGAATGTAAAGCAGGACAGCCAGAATTTTAACAACCATGTTAGCAGCAAAGGAAAGAAAGGTCCGTTGAAAAGGAAATGGATATGGAGAAGTCAGACTAGATGATGGAGAAGCAGCTGAAGTGGTAAGTAAATATTTAAACTAAGTGTTTATGTTGGAAGACTGGTCTGAAAAACCTGGTCCCAAGAACTAGGAAACAGCCTTGGGACCAACAAAACATCTATGGGCAGAAGTGGGTAGGGATTGTCGCAGGTACTTTTTTCCTTAAAAAATGTGGCGAAACAGCTGAAAAGGTTAAAAGAGAGTCCATTTATAGATGGATGACACCCTAACGTTTTACATGAGGTGAGGGAAGGTGAGGGAAGAAATCGGAGAAGCATTATAGAACAGATTCTTCAGTGCATCAACACAGACTGGAGAGTCACCTAGAAAATGAAGAGATGCACTCGGAATGCCATTATTTAAAAAGTGAAATAGAAGTGAACCACGTAGCTACAGACCAGTCTGTTTAACTAGTGTTGCGTGCAAGGTCATGAAAAAATCTGTTAGAGATAACTCAGCAAAGCATTTGATTGAGTATGCTATAATAGTAAAGGCAGTCAAAATGGATTCAGGCTAAATGAGGTCGACCATGTTTTTACAGTCTGTTAGAGAGAGTTCTTTCAGAAGGTTCGTTTAAGAATAGATGAAGGAAACCTGTGGATGCAGTTTTCTAGCCAACGCCCATCCATGTATACACAGACAATATGTTTACGTATAAGAGTGATTTCGTTCGAGTGTGTCAGTATGTTTTATTCGCCTGCGATCGTTCAGGTGCATATCGACTGGCTCATTGATTCAGCACGATCAAACGGTGAAGGACTGTATAATATAGGCCATCTAATATATATCAACAAAACCTAGAAGACGCTAAATGTATAATTTTGGCCAATCCAGGTCCTTTTATTCACGTGTCTAACTCTATCATCGGAATGATAGCCTAAGTAGGCCCGTATGCGGGTTTTATGGGCAGAGGCCTTCTTCGAGCTTTTACAGGAAGTTTGACTGATCCGAACCTCAGTACAACAATTTTCTGCACTATTTGTTGGGTTGAAGATCATCTCAGTAATAGAGTAAGGAACGCCAGGAGACAGAGACTTCCAAAATGATGGAACCATGCAGCGACTCTAGAACTGAACGAATGTGTTACTGGAAGAGCAAACTTTCCAGAAGGTGTTGGTCGAAGGCAGGAACACCTTTCAACGGAGTTACAGCCAGTGGTGATAGATAGGATGGCAAATGATTTACACGTGCTTTTCTAGAAGAGGAGTGCGAACCTAAGGCGGATACGCTCAGTTGCTGAAGTGTCGTTTGATATGCTACCTTCATATGGTAGGATACCTGAGGTCCTGACTCCTGAGAGCAGAGGCGAAAAGGAAACCCAATTCGCTTATTGTTATTATTATTATTATTAAGACTTATTATTATTATTATTATTATTATTATTATTGTTGTTGTTGTTGTTGTTGTTGTTGTTGTTGTTGTTGTTGTTGTTGTTGTTGTTGTTGTTGTTGTTGTTGTTATTATTATTATTATTATTATTATTATTATTATTATTATTATTATTATTATAAAACGGTTATTGTTCCTCTAAGATCAGAGTTCTAGGGCCCCATTGTAGCAAGGCATGCGACATAGGATGGCAAATGATTTACACGATTTAAATGATTTGACATCCTATTATTATTATTATTATTATTATTATTATTATTATTATTATTATTATTATTATTATTATTATTATTATTATTATTGTTATTATTATTGTTATTATTATTATTATTATTATTATTATTATTATTATTATTATTATTATTATTATTATTATTATTATTATTATTATTATTATGAATTTATTAAGCGCAGCTATCTAATGACAAGCAACAGTCGATGAGAGCACTTGTGAGTTAAGGAGTTACTCCAGGTCCTTACACAGTAGCCGTTCAAAGGAAGCTTGAACGCGTACTACTCTCCGCGTTACAATGTGAACGATCTAACGAATCGGCCACCGCGTGTCCCAATAGCAATTGACCTAGTTGCTTATGCTTATGATGATGATGATGATGATGATGATGATGATGATGATGATGATGATGATGATGATGATGATGATGGTGGTGGTGGTGGTGGTGGTGGTGATGATGATGATGATGATGGTGGTGGTGGTGATGATGATGATGATGATGATGATGCTTATGATGATGATGATGATGATGATGCTTATGATGATGATGACAACGATGACGACGACGACGATGATGCTGATGAGTTCTCCACCCGAAGGCAGGTCCTTTGGTTTTTATGCCACCCTGGATGAGATGAGTGTGGTGGTTTCCCGTTGCCTTCCTCACAGATAATTATCGGCGAGCAAATTGTCCAGGGTCGCTACGCCGTGGCTTGAGGTAGATTCGAACCTGCGACCCTCCGGTTACAAGGCACAGAAAATACCGCTACACCACCGCGCCCCACTAGCCTACTACAGTTTTCCCATGGCTGCAGTCCATCATGTAGACTATGTCTTATCATCTTGTGAGGACCACACGAGAAGAGTATTGGGTCTCAGATGGTGCACAGCTCTTAACGCTGCATTAAATGAAAACAGGTAGACGGATGGACGTGCGGACGGACACACAGCGAGACAGACGGACACACAGGCAGACGGACACACAGACGGACAGACGGACACACACACAGACGGACACACAGCGAGACAGACGGACACACAGACAGACGGACACACAGACAGACCGACGGACACACAGACAGACAGACGGACACACAGACAGACGGACACACAGACAGACGGACACACAGACAGACAGACGGACACACAGACAGACCGACGGACACACAGACAGACAGACGGACACACAGACAGACGGACACACAGACAGACGGACACACAGACAGACCGACGGACACACAGACAGACAGACGGACACACAGACAGACGGACACACAGACAGACAGACAGACGGACACACAGACAGACAGACGGACACACAGACAGATGGACACACAGACAGACAGACGGACACACAGACAGACGGACAGACGGACACACAGACAGACAGACGGACAGCGGACGGAAATACAGGTCATCGGTGTTCGGTCAGAGAAGAAACAGTTGTGTATACTGGAGGCACACATCCAAGAATAGTACTAATCGTAATCTCGGAGTAGCTAAAGGGCGGTACTTAAGAGCTGAACGCAAGGCACTGCAGCTTATTCATGAACGCTTCGTCAAGTCAGAGGTTGTCCAAAGATACCAAGACCAAGAAGAACAGTGGGGTTGCCAGAAGATCAGAGACCAGTGGCGTAAATCACGGAAGGATATATAGGGAAACTGTCCCCCGAAGTTTTGAGTAGGCCTCTCCCCACCCCCAAATGCAGAAATCCGGCCTTCGAAAAAATCTGTACCCCAAAGTTATGTGCAGATTTTCGCCTGAGAGAGAATGAGACGGAGAAGTTGTTACGGTGGAATTGATAGGAAAGTGAAGCTAATGGATGAGGGTAAGATTTGTTGAGCAGAGTGGACTTAAGTTTTTGAATGGATAGCCTAGGGAATGATAGAGGAGCCAGAGGCAGAATGAAGATGGTTGAGCAACGAGATTGGTAGAGGGAGGAACGGGGAATTTGCGGAATTCAGGAAGTAGATCGTTCCAGGGTCGAGGTGCAGGGGAACAGGTCGATAGTCCGAAGGTTCGATAGTCCGAAGGTTCGATAGTCCGAAGGTTCGATAATCCGAAGGTTCGATAGTCCGAAGATTGCATGGTAAAACATATAGGCTACGTAGAAATATATATATTTATGGATAATCCCGCATTTTACGTTGATAAATTCCTTGTCCGAAGGTTCGATAGTCCGAAGGTTCGATAGTCCGAAAGTGTCATGGTAAAACATATATGTATGTGCACATATATATGTATATGTACAGTATGCATGTATATGCATTTATATGTATATGTTTGTATACGTATATATCTTTTTGTAAATATATGTATTTATATCTATATAATTATGTACATATATGTATATATATATATGGATATACATACGTATATATATTTGTATATATGTATTATATGTTTGTATATATATATATATATGTATTTATATTTATATATATATGTACATATGTATATATATAATATATAATATATACATATATGTATATATATACTTACACATACCCATACATAAATATATAGACATATACATATACATTTATATGCACATATATATACATAGTAAATATATGTATATGTATATAGCCTACATATATGTGCATTTTACATATATATACATATGTATATATACACATGCACACACATATATGATATATATATACATATACAATTATACATGCATATATATACATATATTGTACATATACATATATATTATATGTATATGTACATATATGTATATGTCTATATACATATATATGTACCATACACATGGTACATACATGTACCATGAAATCTTCGGACTATCGAACCTTCGGACTATCGAACCTTCGGATTATCGAACCTTCGGACTATCGAACCTTCGGACTATCGAACCTTCGGACTATCGAACCTTCGGACTATCGATACGTAACCGAGGTGCAGTGTGATAGGCCTAGATCTATTATATATATATATATATACACAGTAACATGATATATTATATATATTTTTTATAATTTATATATTTATATATATAATTATATGGATTGCTAGAGAATATAAACGAGTGTTTACTGGTGGACGGGATATAATGAGGTAGGTTGGTCAGGTAGAGCGGGTTGATTGGATGGTAGGCCTAGAGTTTGCAATATAGCTAGACTGGGAATAAGTCTGTTATATATGCCCTATTGCAGAGAGTTAGGTCTACATAATAATTCTCACAACGCAAAATTTAATATAGACGTTTTTCGAAGAATTAGCGAATGTTCAATGCTTTGGTCATGGGCATTTATAATTAGTTTAACCCAGTGCTTTTTCAGCCGGAGCGGTCCGGAACGGCGTTCCGGGACCTTTTCTCAGCAGTTCAATTTTTTTAGTTAATTATAAATTTCTAATACAAATTTTTTTTTAAATTATTTAGATACTTTATTTAATTTAAGTACTTTCAGTGTTTATTGATATTTGATATATACGAAATAGAAATATTAGCATAAAATATGCCCCTATAATTGTTCGGAATTTGTTGAGTTACGGAACCTTTTTTCCGGAAAAAAAGCACTGATTTAACCCTATATAATTGTCGTCCAATGGTTTTGTTAAAAATAATGTGACTTCCTCTCTAGCTGTCTGTCCGTAGGTCTGTTTGGCTGTATGACTACTGCTTTTGCTGTGTTTGCGTTTGTTTTCGCTGAATTTCACTTAGCGCATTAGGTCAATCCTGTCTCTGTATATGGTGAAACGCGGGCCTAGATTCTAATGGGACTGTCAGTCTCGCATTGATTAATAACGGTTGGAGGAGACCACGGACATATCGAGACGGATCATGGGTGGACTGCAGTGCGGGTGGTGGAGGGTTCGTTGCTGCAGAGCTCGGCCCCCGCATCTATCGCACATCGTCCCTTGACCTCTCTTCGGTCCCGCATTGATGTGGGAGAGTGGGTGGGTGGGAGAGTGGGTGGGTGGGAGAGTGGGTGGGTGGGAGAGTGAGTGGGTGGGAGTGGTAGTGTGGTAATTGAAGTACGGATTATGGCTGTCATTTGATATTATTCGTTGTAGTCTTAAGCCAGCAGTTTTCTAATCTTGTTTTCAGAGACTTGGTTTCTCTGCACGCAACCTAACACCGATTGTTTTACAGACGCACTTCCGTGTAAATTTTCGCGCTTTATTTCTGCTATTTGACAGAAACTAGTGTAATAGTTCGCGAAAAGCAAGTTTTAATACAAAATGTCTATCGAAGAAGTGTTCCATGACAACGGGCGCCTTAGCAACAACCCAAACTACCTAAACCTTGATTAAGCGCCTGAGATTATTAGCTGGTTCCCGCGATTCAGCATTTTTGGGCGCTATAGAAGTCTCGAGATTTCTATTACGAACCTGTCAGCGAATTATGCATGCATGTAGACCTATGTATGTAGTATGCTTAAGGATGTATGTGCATGTATGTATACATATTGTTAAGTATCTACGTAGGTATAGTCTAGGCTTGGAATCTCAAAATGACACTGTTAGAAGCAAATCATGTAACAATTTGCTACCGGGTGTTTCTAGACTAATTTGACCCTGCTGAAAACGAAAATCGCGGATAGCAACCTGGATTTTTAGCGGTTGCATGAGAAAACAAGATGGCGGCCAAAATGGTGGCCAGTAGCTTCAAACTGCTATAAGTGAAGTATTGTATGTGATGGAAACATGATTTTAGAGTCTAAATTAACATTTTCGAGGTCAAGGAATGCGATGAAACTAAAGACACATATGTAGCACCGCCAGAAAACCAAAATGGCGGTCAAAATGGCGGCCATTTTCTTCAAATGGCTTTAAGTGAAGTATTATATGTCATGGAAACATGATTTTAGAGTCTAAATTAACATTTTCGGGGTCAAGGAATACGAAGGAACTAAATACAAGTATGTAGCGCTGCAAGAAAACCAAAATGGCGGACAAAATGGCGGCCAGTATCTTCAAATGGCTATAAGTGAAGTCATGTGTGTGTTGGAAACATGAATTCAGAGTCTAATCTAACATTTTCGGGGTCAAGGAATGTGATGGAACTAAAGATACATATGTAGCACTGCCAAGAAACAAAAACCAAGATGGCGGCCAAGATGGCGACCAATATCTTCAAATGGCTATATGTGAAGTCATGTATGCCATGGAAACATGATGTTAGAGTCTAAAATAACATTTTCGTGGTCAAGGAATGCGATGGAACTAAAGACACATATGTAGCGCCGCCAGAAAACCAAAATGGCGGTCAAAATGGCGGCCATTTCCTTCAAATGGCTTTAAGTGAAGTATTATATGTCATGGAAACATGATTTTAGAGTCTAAATTAACATTTCCGGGGTCAAGGAATGCAATGGAACTAAAGACTCATATGTAGCACTGCCAAGAAACAAAAACCAAGATGGCGACCAATATCTTCAAATGGCTATAAGTGAAGTCATATATTTGATGATTTATAAAGCGCTTATCATAGCATAGGCCTTTCAGAAGCGCTCCCAGTGCGAGGTACTCCGAGAGAAAAGGAAGGTTTTAAGGTGAGAGAAAAAGGTATAGACGATGCCTTATCTTCTTCCACGAAGCCACCAGCAACAACTCAACTAATCTATATCACCATATGTAGCTGTTTAAAGCTGAATAGAAAGGAATGCACCTAGATCAGCCTTGTTTTCAGGCATAGCAAGAAAATTCGAACAATTTTTGGGCAATGGAACACTCCTCACACTCTATATTGCAATGGATTGGACGTAATGTCTGACAGCGTTTCTCTCTGGTTCCACTCTTTACTGACAATGCCCCGTATCGATCAAAGACAATATCGACCCTCTGTAACCAAAAGAAAGTTTCTTCACATCCGTAACCACTGTACTGCCAGGTCACCAAATGTCTTCGATTTCGGAGGTTTCCCTATTGCTTATACTATTGATTGTCCATCAACAATTAAATGTGATGATTCTGTTAGAGAAATGCTGAGTAGACATGCTACTTTTTCAGTAAGTGTCTGCAAAAATGAGGCCTTGTTACCCTCTCTCATTTTGCCTTAGCTTCCACCAATGCCCATGTTTTTGATAGAAGTTCATGAAACAGTATTGTTGCAAGATGCACGAGACGATCGGCTTCATATGCTGTGATGAGTCGCTGCATGATATCACGATCTTGCTTTACAATTTTATCGGTGTTCTTTTTTTGGTTGAAGTACACTTCTTGTACAAAGTCGTGAAATGTAGGAGCATTGCTCTTCTTCAAGGGATCATTGAATTGGCACAGTTCAAGTGTCATTGCCACGAAGTCTATCATTAACAGATTGTGTAACTTTGTCATGTGACTCATGTCCTTGTTTCTTTGCATTAAGAAGTGAATCGAGTATTGCTGATGTTATATAGGCCTATATAATCGTTTATTGAGAAAAACAATCTGACAAAAACGCAGAAATGCTAACATGAGTGATAATGGATAATTAAAGTTCATTAGAAGATCTTAGAATAAACTAGTAAATACTTTTATATAATGATCTGGGAATAAATTGAGAGTTGTCCTTAGGTGGGAGAGTATGGTTGTGTGCTCTAGGTTTTAATTGGTGAGAGAAGAGGGGTCGGAGTGGAGGTAGGAGTTGGTGAAGTACATGCTTGGGGTTGCGTAATATGGAGAAAAGGAGTTTCGCATCGGCTATTATTGGCAAGTTCAGAGAATGTTGGAAAGGATTGCTCTAGATAACCTAGGCGTTTGGCTTTTTTTAGGAGTTTTTCCAGACGTTCTTTATCGGAAGCCAGGGTAAGACCCCACCAGGATGGGGAGGCATATAGAAGTTTAGCAACGGTAGTGGCTTTGGAGCCTTTGGTTACATTATGGATGGATGAGGAAGAAAGGCCATGGGTTTTGGGGAGTTTTCCGATAGCATAAAAAGAGGAGGAGCAGGTTGCTGTGAGGTAGTCTATATGGGCTGTGAGTTTGAGGTTATCTTGAAGGATGACACCCAGTATTTTCAAAGTTTTAACTCGAGTAATTCCAGGTAATGGAGGAGGAGGGTCAAACTGGTGTCGAGGGCGGAAATGATAATTTCTTTAGATTTAGAGCTATTTAAGGTAAGGTTATTGGCAGCAGCCCAGGTAGAGATTCAATGCAGTTCAGATGGAATAGTATGAGCTTGAGAGGATCCAGTTAGGAGGTAAGTTTCATCTGCAAATTTGAACATAAGATTAAGGGGCTGAAAAGGTGCAGGTCTGAAAAAGTAATGGAGAAGTTGGTAGGTCCTAAGACAGAGCCTTGATTGATACTAGCACTGATTTTGAAGAGATATGAAGAGTGACCTTTGAATATAGTGAGGTGTGAGCGTTCAAGATGATATTCAACTAGCCAGTTATAGATTTGGTCTGGGATATCAAGAGTGGAGATTTTGTTAAATAGGGCAGAGTGCTTAACAGAGTCAAATGCTTTGGAGAAGTCAAGAGAGATTATTAAGACATATTCGTTGGTTTTTAGGAGTTGTGTATGATGTATGATAGATATTATGGCTGCAGAGGTGGAACCAGTGGGTCTGAAAGCAAATTGATCTGAAACTAGGGATTCAGCATCTTTTGTTACTGTAGTGGTGTTTCTCAGTAATAAAAATATTTACAACTGAAAAAAACTTGTAGTCGAAATGTTACATCCGACTCTTAAATCACACTGGCCTCCATTATGTCCGCGATTTTTGTTTCCTGGTAACGCTACGTACGTGTCTTTAGTTCCATTGCATTCCTTGACCACGAAAATGTTATTTTAGACTCTAACATCATGTTTCCATGGGGAACGGACATTGTCCCCGGACATTGTCCCCGGACATTGTCCCCCGGACATTGTCCCCGGACATTGTCCCCATATTGACCCCCCATCTCTGTTTCCATTGCATACATGACTTCACATATAGCCATTTGAAGATATTGGTCGCCATCTTGGCTGCCATCTTGGTTTTTGTTTCTTGGCAGTGTTACATATGTATCTTTAGTTCCATCACATTCCTTGACCCCGAAAATGTTAGATTAGACTCTGAATTCATGTTTCCAACACACACATGACTTCACTTATAGCCATTTGAAGATACTGGCCGCCATTTTGTCCGCCATTTTGGTTTTCTTGCAGCGCTACATACTTGTATTTAGTTCCATCGCATTCCTTGACCCAGAAAATGTTAATTTAGACTCTAAAATCATGTTTCCATGACATATAATACTTCACTTAAAGCCATTTGAAGAAAATGGCCGCCATTTTGACCGCCATTTTGGTTTTCTGGCGGTGCTACATATGTGTCTTTAGTTCCATCGCATTCCTTGACCCAGAAAATGTTAATTTAGACTCTAAAATCATGTTTCCATCACATACAATACTTCACTTATAGCAGTTTGAAGCTACTGGCCACCATTTTGGCCGCCATCTTGTTTTCCCATGCAAGCGCTAAAAATCCAGATTGCTATCCGCGATTTTCGTTTTCAGCAGGGTCAAATTGAGCCCTATAGTTCTAAAGCGGGCCATGTCCACTTCTTAGGTTTTTTTCACTGAAGGTGGACTTTTGTCCAATATTGTCCAATGCCTTTGGAGAAAAATTAGTCCATGTCCATTGCCTTTGCTTACCGCTATACTGGTGAATGATTTCTTCTTGTCCTAATACAGTTCAGAAAACCAAATTGAGGAAGAAGTGGGCCATGTCGTATTGAATCGTGTGTTAAAGACAGGTCGGCGAAAAAATGGGTCAAGTCCATAATTTAAGTAATAAAATTATCTACGGTTTTATTGTCATCACATTCTATGGTTCGGCCATTTTTGTACATAAACATAAGAATATTTCAGACACTTCTAAACTGTGGTATAAAGGTGCTATTGGTGTAGAAAAGGTATGTATAAAATATTACAGTAATCATAGCGACTTCTTGCATCTGCTGGTTATACAAACTATGCTAAACGAATATTATTTAACGATTTTGGTTGTAACTTAGTGTCTGCTTATGGACATGGACCAAATATTCCCCAAGTGTTAACCATGTGCTGTGTCGACAGGAATGGCGTCTACATCGTCGGAGAACATAAGCACAGTGAAGCCGCGAGTTAAAGGACCACCATGTCGTGGATGGGAAGAGATGCGTCGTCTGCAAAAACGTCAACGTACCCAACAAGTGTTGCAAGCAGTGCTCGAAGACTCGGATTGTGATGAAGACTATGAACCTAGCTCTAATCCGGAGACTGAACTCAGTTCTTCTGATGCAGAAGGAACTGAACATGAACCAGTTTCGACAGTTGCTGAAGCACCAGGAAATGAGCATCAGCAATCTCCAGTCTCCGTACAACAGATTGTAATACCAAAGGGCAAAAAGCGAAGGCGTCGGCCAGAGAATTGGCTGAAAAATAAGAAGAAAAAGGCAAGAAATAGTGGAAAACAATACGCAGACTACAAGGGCAGAATAGTTCATGCCAAAACTTTGCCAGACATGACTAATCACGTGTGCCGGCGTCGGTGTGCAGAAAAAATCACACCAGCAGACATGAAGGAGTGTCATGATAACTTTTGGGAGTTAGGCGATCATACAGCGCAGGACGCTTTCTTGGCAGGGTGCATGATGGTAACAGAAAAGGACCGCAATCGATTGCGTGTAGGTTGTAAAGGCAAAAGCAAACCAAAAACTTACTCAAGATATTACAGACTTAAGACATCATCTAAAGGTGACATAACGGTTTGCAAAGAATTCTTTCTGGGTGTAATACAGATTTCAAATGGTCGCTTAAGCCGCGTTGTGCAAAAGAACTTGCGTCCAGCTCAAACGTGCGTCGATAAACGCGGAAAGCACGGAAAGCACAAGCGGAATGATCTTAGCTCTGTCCGTGATCATATAAACCTTTTCCCGAGATACATAAGTCATTACACTCGTGGGCATCACACAGCAGATCAGCAGAGAGAATATCTTGGGCCATCACTTAATCTGTCACTAATGTATAAGTTGTATGTTGAGAAATGCACGCAAGATCAGAAAGTTCCCGTCAAAGAATGGGCATATCGGCAATGTTTCAATACAGAATATAATCTGTCATTTAAGTTGCCTCATAAAGACACATGCAAGACATGTGACATAGCAAAGGTTGCAATACAAGCTGAGAATGATAAGACAAAGCAAGAGAAATTGAGAAAAGAACATGAGCTGCATCTGAGGAAGGCTGAACTTGCACGCGAGAAGCTGAAATCAAGTAAAGATGATGCAACGGAAAAAACAGAAGTGTTTACTTTTGACTTAGAGAAAACACTGCCGACTCCTGATATATCCAGTAATGAGGCTTACTATTCTCGACAGCTTTGGACTTATAATCTGGGTGTGCATTCTGTTAAGACAGATAGTGCTTGGATGTTTATGTGGCATGAAGGCATGGCTTCACGCGGACCTGACGAGATTGGGTCATGCCTGTTGATTTTTATCAACATGAAGAGAGCAGAAGGAGTAGAGAATTTCATAGCGTTTTCAGATAGCTGTGGTGGACAGAACAGAAATTTCAAAATGGCAATGATAGGAAGCTATGTTGTTAGTTCTGGTACAGCCAGCTTTGAGCAGAGATTTATGAAGTCTGGCCACAGCTTTCTACCAAACGACGCAGATTTCGGATTAATTGAAAGAGCCAAAGGCAGAAAGGAAATTTTTGTGCCTGATCATTGGATGGATTTAGTTCGACAGGCCAGAAAAAAGAATCCATTCTCCGTCGTCGCAATGAAACAATCAGATTTTATCAGTCTTGCTAAGTACACTAAAACAAATGCTGTCAACCGCAAGAAAACAAGTGATGGTCAGAAGGTGGAATGGCTTCAAATTCAGTCTTTGCGTTTTGAGAAAGAAAGGCCTCTTGTCATGAAATTTAAGTACTCTCTTGGTGACGTTGAGTGGTCTGAAGTTGACTTTGGAAGAAAAGCTGGTAAGGGACGTCCATCGACTGTGAAAGAGCCAGAGCTGTTGTATCCAGTTGGTCGATCAGTTGCGGGTCCAAAGATGGCCGATCTCAAGAAACTTTTGAAATACGTCCCACCTGTTTACCATTCGTTTTACGCGAGTCTTCAAACTAATGATGCAGTTACGGTATCGGACGTTGACGAACAAGACTTTGATGAAAGCTAATCCTGTGTGTGAATATTAAGGTGACACTGTCTTGATAACAATAGCGTTATGCTGTTTTTGTGTGATATTATAACGCAGTATTGTCCATGACATGAACCTCGTAGCAGTTACGGGACCGGACATTAACGATGTGAACACTTTAAACTTCACGTTTTGCTTCTTTTTCCATTATATTTTGTGGTATTTTTGTTACGGTTGGTGACATGAACCACGTTGACTCTAAACAACATATGAAAAATATATCAGAACTAAAGTGGTCCAAGTCCTCTGACGTCATTATAACCATGGTTAAATTCAAAAATAAATGAAGTACTCTGGTGAACTCAGGATGGTGTAATTCTTTCAACATAGAAACAAGTTCAAATTATCTACAAACTGCGACGTTGATTTTTGACAATGCATGGAAGCTATAAACTGCATTATCTCTACATTGCAAAATGTGGACTTGGCCTGCTTTAGTACTATAGGGCTCAATTAGTCTAGAAACACCCGGTAGCAAATTGTTACATGATTTGCTTCTAACAGTGATTTCTAGAGCTCTTTTGAAATTCCAAGCCTAGACTAGTATGGATGCAGGTAACTGCCATGGTGGAAATTAGATCATGCTGGTAGCGATAATGGTTTGTTGATGTTGATAAAATCTCTTTCTGCTGACGATTTATTAGCATGTTTGCAGCTGATGACGACGATAACGACGACCACAACAAATTCTTTTTCTCTTTCATTTACCACCAACAGTCAACGCTTGATGCCAAAAGGAAACTGTAAACGGCCACAGTAGATGAATGAGCTGTAAAAAAAACAGCCCGAGCCCGGGCCCTAAGGCCGATAGGCCTACTTGGCCTATAATTGATCCTCACTGATTGCATTGGTCGACAGGGGCCATGTAGACCCAACGAACCCCGCCCGATAAGGCCGCGTTTAGTCCGGACTAAACGCTGCGTCGTACAAGTTAGACTAGCAGTCGGATTAACTTTGGTTTTGATTTGACAAACGTTGATCATACATTCTTCGGGGTCATTTCCACGCCATGAACACTCAACGCCATTCGTTTGCCGCAGACGAAACGTGAAAATGAGGCTTTTTGTACGTAGAAGACATTGACTCCATCCACGTAGGCCTATCTATAAATCAGCGAATAGTGTGGACCCAAGGACCAATATACACAGGACTGGAATCTCCTTATGTAAGCGCGTTGGAGAGAAAATGGCGGCTCATGGAGCCTGGCCACCTAGCGACAAAGGCGTAGAACCTCGTGTTTACCATGCTAAACGCCTATCTCCGTAGTTTAGATTATTTAACTGAAAGTCATTAAAAATATCTTTACATTTATTATTATTTACCTTTCTTCGTTCCTTAGAAACTGAAATAAAAATAATTCTGATTTGTTTTCCTCAAATTCGTGCAATTAATCGCTGAACAACACATCGGGTTCACCATGCATTTTTACGTCCAAAGACGCTCCTTACACCCGCATCGCCAGGTGGCGCCAGGCTCGTGTCCTTAAACCGGAAGTACACGATATTATCGCGAGTAACCAGTCCTTTAATATAGAGTCCTTGGTGTGGACCCTTAAGCAGACGACATACATAACAGAAGCAGCTTCCTAGAAGCTCAAACTACCGTAACACAGCAGCGACCAAGCGAAAGACTCTTCCTGCTAAGAGATATATAATCCCTTGTTATAGAGCCTTGCTCCATCGGCGGTTTCACTGGAATGAGAGCCATCTTTCGACGCTACGTGTCGATTATCACACGCGCACATCGCGATTAGAAATGAAAACGATGCAAGACGAAGAGAAATAAGACACGAAGAAAGAAGAAACTAGGTCGAATCCAACGGCTCCGTGATCCACCGTCCAGTGCTAAATAATTTATATAGAACACCGGTTCTGGACTGGTGCACGAAAATAGGTAGGGTGGGGAGGAATGGAAGCTGGTAGCAGCCTTTTGTGATGCAGTTGCTCCTCATTGATGATTATGCAAATATATGCGGCGTATGCGAATAATCGAGACGCCCCAGAAGACGCGATTGGCCAGAGCTCTTTAGTCTGATATTACATATTATTATTTACGCTGGTGCGACCCTGCAGACCTACTCACGCAAACCTAAACGAGCGCAGAGAGACAGACGGACAAACACTAAGCCAGACAAAGGCGGACGGGAACAAGAAGGCCGACACACAGTGGTGCAGAGACGAAGAGAAAGGCAGACGGGCGGATGGTCAGCAGGGGCGGATGTTTGCATGGCAGGTTGGCAGGCGGTAGATGTATAAAGCCCGACTGCGGAAGCACAAATACGAGAGCAGAGGCAGCGATGGCAGCCTGGAAGGGAAGGATAGCATCGCAAATCTCAGGCCTTATAAACGAATGCGCAGGGAGCAGTTAACACAATGCTATCGTTTGGTCGAAGGGTTAAGGGGGCAAGAAGAGGCGTCGCTGAGCGAGGGCTACGGGGTCAGATGTTCTGGCTCATGTAAAATCCTGCATCTACACCAAAGTCGGTCAGAAGAGTCTTAGGAGGATGTAGAGCAGTTTACGATCGATTACCATGGATACCGTTCTTGCGCAAGGTAAAGCAGGCCATCTATTTCATCTTGGCTGTTGTTGAGGTTGTTATTCTCGTTGATCTAGTTGTTGTTGTTCCTGTTGTTGCTGCTGTTGCTGTTGTTGTGGTGGTAGTTGTTGCTGTTGTTAGGCTGATGTAGTGAAATGATGCATAATTCTGTAGGCATCAAATCATTTGGTTTTTGCAGAGGTTTAGCGAATCGGATTGACCTTGACGTCATATTATAGGAGTCGGTTTAAGAGCTCAGAGAAAGCAGGTCATGGAAAAATATGTTAAGTCAAAAAGAGAGACATCAAGGAGTAAACACAGTTATGTGATGAATACATGTTGCGATCAATAAATCTAAAGGTTATTTAATAAGATTTGGCGATTTAGGTGATGGTAGAATGCTCATAAAACGTCTGACGACTGATTTCGAGTGATTCTACGTTTGCCAGGATGACTAAGAGGCGGATTACTCATCATGGCTTACCATGGATTCTGACTCGAAGCAAGAGAGTGCAAGAGCAGATATGAATGGCTCAGTGAATAAAGTAGTTGTGGATCGGGGTTACGTATAATAATAATACTAGTAGTAGTAGCAGTAGCAGTAGCAGTAGCAGTAGCAGTAGCAGTAATAATAATAATAATAATAATAATAATAATAATAATAATAATAATAATAATAATAATAATAATAAATAATAATAATAATAATAATAATAATAATAATCGCGTGCCTGGGTTCGATGAGGCCCTAGAACCTTTATTTTAAGAACCATGATTTTAAGAACTTTGATTTTATAATAATAATAATAATAATAATAATAATAATAATAATTATAATAATAATAATAATAATAATAATAATAATAATAATAATAATAATAATAATAATAATAAAAATAATAATAATAATAATAGTATTGGAATTTGATTGATTCAAGGGATCAATGAATGCAGAAGCAATACTGAGCCCATCCATTTGTAATTTGAAAAGTGAGGAATTCCCTTCAGGACTAATTCTGATTTTTCACACACTTCCTAAAAATCTTGTTAATGTCTGCTTTGGTGAATGCTATTCAAACAATGCAATTATAAACATAGAATACAATTTATTAGTGGGTAATGATTTGTTGCTGTTTAACGACACTGTGTCAAAACAAAGATGATTAGCGTCGCCCTCCTCCTTTACCCAGGCATGGGACTGGCACTTCCAGAGTACGAGTAGTGGCGGAGATAGTGAGTAACAAAGTTAAGGCCTATTTATAACTAGTGGTATAAACAGACTGTTGCTCTTATTCTTTACTCACACTGCTGTACCCCCCGCCCCCTTGCAACCTCTGCGATGTGACATCTGCAGTGTGCATATTATCATATGATATCATCTGTATAAATTTACCGTCGCATGCATTAACATCGGCTATAGCTATATTCCAGCGTCAACAATCACCATAACCTACCATTATCGCAAGTTATCGCACGTTTTGCATTCTTCCTACTTTACTCATCACGTTGGGCCGTCCTAGGCTAATCTACCCTCGCCAAGTAGGCTAACCTACTGCATTCACCAAATAGCGTTATTCAGAGATACTCAGAAGAAGGCACCATCCCAAGTGTGTTGATTCACACACGCGCACACGCGCATGCACGCACACATACACACGCACACATACACACGCACACATACACACGCACATGTATAAGCTGGATACCCTTGCCCGTTATCTACTCTGCCACCGTATTTCGTCTTCCATCTTTGTACTGGACTGATCATTTTCTCATCGCAGCCTCGATATTCACGAGCTTCGAAAGCTTCAGCTGCTGTTTTGAATATTATAAAAGCTTTTGGTCCAAGAAGCTCAAACATCATCAGAACGCAGTTTCTTTACATTGTATGAATTTACAATGCATGTCCTTGATGACGATGATGACCTCAAACATGATGATGATGATGATGATGATGATGATGATGATGATGATGATGATGATGATGATGCTGATGATGGTGGTGGTGGTGGTGGTGGTGGTGGTGGTGGTGGTGAACGGTGGTGAACGGTGGTAATGGAAGTGGTGGTGGTGGTGGGGTGAAGGTGGTGGTAATGATGATAGCAATGATGATGATTATGACGGTAATGATGATGAGGAGGAGCAGGATGATGATGGTGACTATGATCATGATGATGATGCCGCTGCTGCTGATGATGATGACAGAATAATTGCCATTTGTCTGGAATTATTTAGTAAAGACCAGGAAAGAACAAGAGACCGAAGACCCGAACAGAAGCAACATTTGAACTGACAAAGACATGGATCCTAGAAAGCCCCGTCAGAGGGCCAACCACAGATGCGAACCGCCCCATCCTCTCCATCCACGACCCTCCCATACCACCGCAGCGGAACTTCCCTTAAACTCCGGACTGCGGATATTCGGATCGGCGATGGTCAGTCCCGATTCGCGAACGCCCTACTCGGACGCGACCAGGACGAGGGCAGAGGTGACCCCATCGCAGCGCCGGGGTCACATCCGCCGCCCAATGAACGCCTTCATGGTCTGGTCTCAGATCGAGCGGCGCCAAGTGCTTCGCCTGCAACCGGAACTACACAACGCCGACATCAGTCGTCGCTTGGGCGCCAGGTGGCAGCAGCTGACGACCGCCGAACGACGACCGTTCGTCGAAGAAGCGGCTCAGCTGCGCAAGCTGCACACCATCGAGTTCCCCGACTACAAGTATCGGCCGCGCAAGAAGACGACGACGACGGCGACGATGCAGAAACAGCTACGGAGCCAGAGACCAGCGCTTCCGCATCCAAAGCAGCAGCATCCGGTTGTCATGGAGAGGATGAACGTCAGACGCAGCAGCAACAGCTCCTCCTCCTCCTCCGGCCAATCAACATCCAACCAACTGCTTCCCATCGTCTCAACTCCTGCGCCCCCTTCCCCTTCCCCTATGGCCTGCTGCCGCCACAGACGATACTGTCTGCGTCCATCGAAGAAGAAACAGTCGACGGAAGAGGAACTGGAAGAAGAGGAAGAGGAAGAGGAGGAAGAAGAGCAGGATGAGGAGGAGGGCATCCGAAGTAACTGCTCCTCATCCTCCTTGCCTTCGTATAGTGCTACTGCTGCTGGTAATCTCGGTGGCAAGGCACTTAGCCGCCGATGCCAGACGCCAACGCCGGCGTTTGTCGGTCGAAGCCGGCGCCTGACCGGCGGCGGCGTGCAGGGTCCTCTGTCCGTGACCACTTCCAGCAACGGTGCCACCGATGGCGCCCTCGCCGCCGCCGTAGAGTCGCAGCACAGCCACAATCTGCCGCCGACGCCAGACAGCATCGGCTTCTACGCAGACAACGCTTTCCGAAGCATAATCAACGACGACGATGACGACGACGACGACGAGGAGTCGACCACCCTACCCTCCGCTCAGAGGGGGGATACGACGGTCAGGCCAGTCGTCGCCACCACTGCCAGGCTGCACGAGATCTCGTTCAGGGGATTCTACTTCTCGTCGCCACAATTAGCCGCTGAAACGCTGTCGCCGACGGTGGCTGATAACAACAGACGATGCCACGAAGCCACGGATTCGAACCCTGTCCTCCATCTCGTTAGGAACGACAACCGAATCTGGCGGATGACGTCGACCGCTCCAGAAACATCGGACGAGAACCATGTTCCGCCATTTGGTTGTTCGACGTCTTCCGGCGGAGACCCAGCTTCCGGTCCAGAGCCGTTCGCTGACTATCTGACACCGGAAGTGGCGGCCATGGTAAAGGACGACTGGCTGCAGACGAACCTCGCGAACTTCGACGAAATGGGTTTCTATGGCTGAAGCACTCAAGAGTCGGCTAACTATTGAACGAATGAATCAACTGCCATTTTGTTTTCTTGCTATTAGGAATGCCTAACGTTGTTTACTCTGGGTTACTATTAGACTCTGTTACTTGCACCACGATGAAGACCAATAAACCTCCAACGGTTCTTTTGATCCAGGTTGGATTGACTCAGGTGTGGTGTATATATAGGACTGAGACTGCGACAGTTTTGTCTATGTAAATATTACACTGTTCGGCGGAACTGCCTTCAAAGGCCGTTAAGTAGGCCTACTTATCAATGAATGGAACCTTCATGCCACGCAGGAGGTCGACTCCCATGTGACACTGATAATTCTATGATGTTTTCTCTGTATATCTTACTATATTGCATACGTATTGACGTTAGTATGCCTATTATGACGTTAGTACAGTTTGTTTAACTGCGTCTCGCAGTGCGTCAGTGATTCATTCATTCATTTATATAGCGCCCCTTCACGAAGCTACTCAGAAGCTAGTTGATCAAGGATTTCTGCTGTTGGTCTAAGACTGACTCGCAGGTGCGGGGAAGTCAAGTGCTCTGAGCAAGGGCTGTAGTGCTTCTCCGTCCATAAAAGGCTTCACATCTGGTGCCACTCAGCCACTTATCCTTTCGGTGGGTGTCAGGAAATGACTAACAGTGCATATTGTGAGGTCATAAAGCTGTATTGCCTACAGTAACTGCCGTTCTATATCTATGCATGGTCGTATATGTATGTATGTATGTATGTATGTATGTATGTATGTATGTATGTATGTATGTATGTATGTATGTATGTATGTATGTATGTATGTATGTATGTATGTATGTATGTATGTATGTATGTATGTATGTATGTATGTATGTATGTATGTATATACATGCATGTATGTATGTATGTATGTACCTGGGCTTTTAATAGAACGCGTTTGTAAGAACCTCTCTAAAGCCCAGTGCACGTGACTATCTAAGAGCTCTTTTGCCTCAGCTTATCTAATGATCGTTAAGATTTGTTAAGTGTGTCTATAGGGAATGTTTATATAAGCAGGTGTCTAACCTTTTCCTTTAAATGAAGCGCAAAAAGCATTCCCATAGTTAAAGGCCTCTAAAACAGGGGAGGCGTGGAATGACGCCGGATGTGTTTCATAAATTTATTTAAAGGAAAAAGATGGAAACTTGATTCTAAGGGAAAAGTAAAATGAAGAGATAACGTTTTAGAAACAGAAATAAAAATCGATTTTAGAGGAAAAATTTGAATTGAACGTTTAAAAGCGCCTCGACGAATGCTTCATTTGTCCTGAGGAATACACGTCTCTGACCATGTAGTAATTCAAAACGAGGATACTTAAAACTCCAGACTGAACGTTGGCAATTACTTACCTAGTCACGAAAGAAGTAGGGTAAAGTTAGATAAGGTAAGTATGCTAAATCAAATATGGTCAGCTGTATACGACAAGGTAACCTAAACTAAGGTGAAATGAGGTGAGGTAAGTTAAGGTGTGCTGCGTATGAGTGTGCATTTATCTAGGCGTGATAATGCAAGTTAACGGACAAGAGCATGGACAGCATCATGAGTTAGCGACCGGCGAATAGTAATAGTAGTAAGAGTGGTGGTGGTAGTACATGGTTGTGATAAAAGTAGTATAGCTTAGTTGTTTTGATAAAATAGGCCTATAATTGTGTTTCAATTTAGTCAGTGTGATTTTCCTTACAGATTTTATTTTAGTTATAGTTATAGTTATAGTTAATGATTTTTTATTTTAGTTATAGTTATAGTTATAGTTAGTATTATTTTTTAGTTATAGTTATAGTTATAGTTAATGGATTTTTATTTTAGTTAATTTTAGTTACTACTTAGTTACAATAATTAAGTCTATAAGCAAAATTGTGCGTATTAATACGCTGTTTCACAATTTACTCAGAGCTATGAAAACCTTTGAAGCATGGGTACAGTCAGCTTCATGAATACACGAGTTTCCAAAGTAACTGACAAATTTCACAATAAAAATTTCGATTTTTTTGTTCTCATTTATGTCGAATCGTCCATATTGCACTTCCTATTTTTATTTTTTGTATTAACGAAAATAAAGATGAATTTTCGTTAGTGTTATTTTCGTTATAGTTATAGTTATAGTTAATGATATTTTTTAGTTATAGTTATAGTTATCGTTAACGAAGTCATTTTATTTTCGTTAACGAACATTTTCGTTATCGTTATCGTTAACGAAAATCACACTGAATTTAGTAACGTGTTTAAGTTAGCAACAGCCGTAGGCAATGCTGTATAACAGTATAAGGTAACTTTATCCGATATCATGATTCTGGTGCATACGACTTCATTAAAGCCAGCAGTTGTCTATAGCTGAATGTTTGCCATTTCTTGTATCTACATACTACTTGAATGCACGTAAAACGCACATTAAGCCCATGCATGCGCAGGTAAGCTATAACAGGCGTTGAATTTAAATGTCTTATTTCCATCCAGGTACTTTGAAATGTATTGTGGGGCGCGGTGGTGTAGGGGTATGTTCGGTGCCTTGCAGCCGGAGGGTTGCGGGTTCGAAATTCTTCGAATCCACCTCAAGCCGCCGCGTAGGGACCCTGGGCAAGTCTTTCACTCGCAATTGCTCATGCGCTTCGGCGTGAAACTCCGATTCAGCGTTCGCGCAGTAGTCGGGAGCGCCTCTGAGTAGAAATCTGGTAGGGGCGCTATAACAAGTGCTCATACATACATACATACATGATGACTGAGGGATTAACAGAGAAGAATGTTGTGTTTTTCAATGCAACGTGTATCAGCATCAAGCTCTCCTTTCTTTCAGTTACATTTCCATTAGCTAATCTCTTCCAACGCGCTCTCCGTTTAAAATCCCTGACTACAGCTCTGTTAAATGCTGTGTGTACAGCGATTTAGAGCACACGTGTTACCTGTTGTAAATTTTAATCGTTACTGCCTTAGTAGCGCAATAGGCCGCTGAGATGTATTTGGCATTCTCGAAAACAGCCTGTCTTATCTTTCATCGACTGGATGTAGGGTCCGACGATGTACTCAGCAGTTGGCTTGCACCCAGGCAGCAGGTTTAGCTTAGCGGGCGAAACACGAGACGCAGATGAAAAGTCTAGTCAACACTGAGATTCCGATACCTTCAGAGGTCAATTGGTGCTTATTCAAGACGGAACCACTTTTGAACCGTAATCTTCGTAATCGTAATCGTAATCTCCAAACTTCTAAAGCGCCACTCGAAAGCCAAGCGCAGGGCACCAGCTTATTCACGAGCGCTCGAAACACTCGAAAACGGTTACAAAAAATAGACCCTTATTGCGATATAGGTTGTACATAGCATAGGTGTTATTCTATGGAGGTACGATGGGCACATGTACACCACTTTTTGGACTGGAGGTACCGTAACCCGACTTTTCAAGCGCTTCCTGATCCTCCGTACGCGTAGGTCGTTCTTCTTAAGCGATCTAATTCGCAGTCCAGACGCAGAGGAATGAGTCTCAGTGCAGTAGTCATGCAGATATTCAGGCGCTGCTCCATGAAGTGCTTTGAACACAAGCAAACAAAGCTTGGACTCAATGCGGAACGGAACAGGCAGCCAATGCAGGACATCGCGTAGGCGTGACGTGATCGTATTTCCTCCTGTTGCAAACGAGTCTCGCAGCGGCGTTAAGCACCGACTGGAGTCCGTCCAAGAGACACCGAGGCGCGCCAGCCAGCAAGATGTTACAGAGGTCCACTTGACAGATGGCGAAAGCAGTAACGGTTGCTCTAGCGGCCTCGAAAGGCACGGACTTCATAGTTCATACAGCTCCTGATGAGACGGAGCTGACGGAAGCAACAACCGACCGTCAACAAGCCTCATGGACAAATCGGACTCCAGAAGGACACCGAGATCACGCACCGATGTCGAAGGCGTGATTGAAACCCCGAAGACGATATACAGTACTACTGCTGCTGCTGCTGCTGCTGCTGCTGCTGCTGCTGCTGCTGCTGCTGCTGCTGCTGCTGCTACTACTACTACTACTACTACTACTACTACTACTACTACTAATAATAATAATAATAATAATAATAATAATAATAATAATAATAATAATAATAATAATAATAAGACCCTGGGGGAATGAAGTACCTCAGGGCAATAAAAAAATAATAATAACAATAATAGTAACAATGACGATGATGGTGGTGATCACGATGTAGATGATGCTCGGTAATTATTTTGAGCCTTGAAGGTTCATATGAAGGCGTTCTTATGTTAATATAATAATGAGATCTGCTGGATATATCCATTCTGAGCATTTACATAAAGCCGTTTCATGATATAGGCTTATATTCTGTAAGCCAACAGAAGACAATACCTTTTGTCTGAGCCTCGATGTAGCGCTGTCATGGGCTCTGCATTTCATGTTGCTTCTCCTTAGGAA